>PVJD01002028.1:0-223989 GCA_004026545.1 Mormoops blainvillei
AATAGTTAAGTGATAGGGTGGAAGGGGATGCTATGGGACCACACAGAAAGTGATCTAACCTAGGTTTGGGGAACTCCAAGAAGTCATCACTAACATAAACTCGGGGAAAGAAATAGCCCCTTTACCAGATACTGAAGGCATTTGAGGTCCAGCTATTAAGATTTGTCAGTCATGGAGCTTGCCACTTTTTTGGGTCTCATCATGGAAAGCTTGAGCCCAGGGCCTAAGCTATCAAGCTACTTAATTCAGAAACACAAAACCATGATACAGAATATCTTTCAGATTACTAGATCCAACTAACACGGAAATGGCAATGATAACAATGGCAGACAGGACTAATCAATAATTGTCTTTTTCTTGTAAGCCAGGACATAGCCTCACTCTGTAAAGGAAGTACTCCTGTCCCCCCAGTACCAATTTATGCCCCGACCTAACTCTTACATAATTGCTGTGGGCTAGGCTCTTTCACATATGCTACTTGATTCAAATTAGTTTTCATAACCATGTAAAGTAGCATAAAGAAAGAAAGGCTCAGAGAGGCTAAATGACATGCCTGAGATCACCCAGTCATTGTGTGAGCATGAACCAAACTCCTCTCCAAAACTTCTCAGGCCAAACCCAAGGCTTATCCTCTTGGCATGATCAATGTGTCTGGAAAAGAGAAAGTGGGGATCTTCTAAGTCTAGGTTTTATGTCCTCAGTGGAGTTGAGAGGCAGGGAGAAGAGGAATCGCCACCCTCACTCAGCTTTTACAGTGGGAGGGCCCTGCTTCCCACCAAGACTCACACAATGGGGTACCTCAAACAGGGCAGGGGATTCAGATGCTCAGCAGTCAAGAACACAACAAATGTCTGTTACACTTAGTGTGCTATACCTGTATGATTTTTATACTTCTGTGCCCTCTGGGCCGCAGACGCCTGTGTCTTTCGTGCCTTGGTACCTTGGCAAGGCACACAATCAGCACTCAGCATGTGTTTCTTGAATGAATGCAGGCCTGCATGATTTTCTGCCCCTTTGGGGAAATTGAGGCCTTTCGGGATACTCTGTTGTCACGCACCCAGGGTAGGACTTCCAATCGGGGATTGAAAGTTGATATAATACAAATGGCCAAACTCCCCACAGTGCCTCACCACCACCCCTTCTAAAGCGTAGAATGTTTGAGCTTTTTATACAGAAATGCAACATTTGTCATTGATAAAAGGCATCCCTTCCATGTTCTGGTTGCAGCCAGTCCCAAAGAAATTTCCCAGTCCCCTTTGAGATGCACTCACTGACTTCCAGTATCTAGCCCATTACCCCACACCCCAGGTGCACGGTCTGTGCCTCTAACTGCTGATTTCCAAGTGAAGGCTTCAGGGCTGTGCAATCTCTGCAGCCGTGCAGGACCTCACACACGTAAGGGCCCTGAACTGGGCTTCAGGCTCTGCTGTCACTGTCTTATAACTTTCGAACAAGGATCCTCACATTTTCATTGTACACAGGGCCCCCCAAATTATGTAGCCTTTCCTATTAGAGCCATCTAGTCTGATGGCAAGTGGAAGAACATTAAACAGCTTGAATCATGAACCACCAAAATTCAAAGTTCCCTGTGCAAAGGACACCAGTAGGAGGCAGGTACGGTGCAGGCATTATTTCACAGAAACCCCATGGGGCACTCACTGTAGGCAGCACTTTCCCATTTTAATGGAACCGAGACTCAGAAAGGCGGCCTCAACTTTTACCTAATAAACGCAGAGCTGGGTGGATAGCACAAACCAGAACATTCATGGTTTTAGCATTCTGACCAGGAAAAAATGAGTGTATAAATGTCCTTTTTTATCATTTCCATTTCAGAAGTGCTTTCTATTAATTCCTAGCTGATCCTCAGGAATGACCGCAGGGCTCAGTCCAGCTACTGTGCCCTGACAGTCATTGCCGTCCTTTCAGCAAGGACTGGAGAAGGCGCTCCTCAGACAGAGACTGAGGCCCAGCTGCAGACTCCTTACAAAGGTCTCCAAGTGACCTTGCCCTGCCCAGTCCTCTCTCTTCACTTCCCTGCGGAAAGATCTCCCTCTCTGAACTATGATTAGTGGCCTCTTGAGTTCCTCAGATGTGCTGTGGCCCTTGATTCTCCCCCTACACCCCCTCCCACACTGTCTCTGTTCTCATGGATGCTACCTCAGACACCCGCGTCTCTCCCCTGTAAGATCTCCCTAGTCTGACTCTCACCTTCTCCCTCCTCTGTCCTGTCTTCACATTGTTTTCAGCATAACCTTTTAAAAATTCTTCACTGGCCTTCCATGACCTCCAGAATAATACCCACATTCTTCATATGGCTTAGAAGGCCCTCACTTTTCCTCTCCAGACACACTGGCTTTTTGTTAGCCATCAAATGGGCCAAGCGCTCCAGCCATAGGGCCTTTGTCCTCGCTGTTCCTCTGCCCAGAGCACTCTTTACTCCGATATTCCTGTGGCTGCTCCCTCTGCTTGAATGTGACCTCAGAGATAAGTTCCTTGGGAACCCAATAAAACCAGCCTGCGCATGTGCACACACACACACGCACCCACACCATTTTCCATCCACCTGGCCCTGCCTAATTTTACCTTGGAGCTCTCCTCACCATCTGGCATGTTACGTGTTTTGTTTTGTTTTGTTTTGTCCTCACCTGAAGACACACTTATTGATTTTAGAGAGGGGGGAAAGGAGGAAGAGAGAGAGAGAGAGAAACATCAATGTGAGAAAGAAACATCAAATTGATTACTCTCACATGCACCCCAACCCAGGACTGAACCCACAACCTAGGCATGGGCCCTGATCAGGTATCAAGCCCATGACCTTTCAGTTTGCAGGACAATACTCCAACCAACTGAGCCACACTGGCCAGGGTGGCATATTATGTTTTATTTGTTCACTTATTTAGCATCTGTCTCCCCTGCTAGCATGCACAGCAGGGACTATGGCATCCCTAACACTAGGACAATTCTTGGCCCACAGGTGCACAATAGATCTTCACCGAGTGAGTGAATAAAGGAATAACCTAGCCCTGCCTGCCTCCCCTGAATCATCAGTCGCCACTCACCCATTCCCACTCCACCTGCCACCATACAGTGCTAATGCTGGGAATTCCCTTTCCCACACTAGAGACTTAACTTTTACCAGAAGTCAAGGCCAGGTAAAGCTCCCTCTGGCGAGCTCTCCTGGCATCTTGTGCGTTGATTTGCACACTTGGGAGCTTCGCAGGTGAAATTAGAAACTGGTCCCAGAACAGAGAAGGCAAGAGGAGACTGAAGAAAAAGGCAGGCCGCTTTGGATTGCTGGGTGGCAGAGAGAACTTACTTACAAGGCTTGTATTAGGCAGCAGTGAGACCATTAGATTTCTGCATCTTCCCATGAGAATCTTAAAGTTTATATGGAAGCCTTACCCGGGTTCGATCATCATTCCCCCAAGATGGTCTCACAGCACACTGGCCTCTCACGGCTGCCTCCTTGAAAACAGCTCCAGCTGGGGGACCGGCGGTCAGAGAGTACATTGTAAGGAGAGGGGACGGGGAGGGTCCTCTGATTGCCCTGGTCCAGCTCCCAGGTCAGCCAGCAGTCATGTCTCTCAATGACCTCCTCCAACACTGTGTTGACTACAAGGGATAACTAAGCTCCCTTAACCAATCTCCTCTTAACCTGGTTGCCAGGGAACCAGAGCCACCCTTTCCGGAGAAGAGCTTCTCAGCTGATAGGGGACTAGAAGCCCTGCCCCAGTGCTCTGGACACTGCTGCCCCCGGCAGCTATCAGACACCAGCCCAGGGTCACTTGGAGTGGGGATTGCTCTTCAGTTGTCCTTAGTGTAGTCCCAATTTTCAGTTAAAAAAAAAAGTAGACAAAAATTAAAATAAAAAGAAACTCGTTGTTGCTAAGAAAACTAATGCTTTAAGAATTTAAACGATGCCTTGAATGCTTGAAAAAGACCCAAAAAGAAAACATTTTTATTTTAAAAAGTGCCTGCAACTAGATGTACACTAAACATACATAAAAGATTAGGGAATATATAGAAAATTTTTAAACTATAATTCTATGCTCAAACTATTTAGAACTTGCCAAAACTGAAAATTATAGATGATAAATTATGAATGTGATCTGAGCAAAAGTGATCACAGAACCCATCATCAGGCCCACACACAGAGGAAAGACTTGCCCTATATTTAAGGAGGTGTGTTAATAGACATTTATGTTTTAACTTCAAATGATATGGTCAAGGTATGTTTTATTTTATAGTGACTCCCCACTTTAGCCTATTTTTTCAGTTAACTTAATTAGCTTGTTCTTGGCACGTGGCTGGTGTATCAGCTCTCGCATTCCCAGGCCTGGGCTGGGTGGTCTTTACCATGTTATCTGGCAACTAGCACTGGGTTGGCACATCATAGGCCCCTGATAAGTATGTGTTGAATGAATGAATATAAAATGAGAGCTGTAAGTTCAGTCTCCACATTTCTTTCTTCGAGGACTTGCTCTTTCCTGGCAGCCTTCCTTACTTGGGGAAATAGGGCCCGTGTCCAAAACCCCCAAGTTCTCCTTGGTGTCTTCAGAGAAATAGATCTAAGTTTTCTTTCTCTTTTCTACCAAAGACTTACTCTATACCAAGACTCCAGAGACATGTACTTACTCATTGTGTTTATGGGATCAATCACTACAAATCGAGGAGCCTGAGAGGGAAGAAGTCAAAAACCCCCATCGTATTGTTCCTCGTAAGGAGAAATTAGAAATAGAAATAGATACGGAGTGGATGAAGGGCAATCTCGAGGTAAGTGTGACAGTGTGCTGGCATTTTTACTTTGTGCAGGCTGTCTTTTTTGGCTCAGGTGAGACACACACACCATCAGGCAGCCGTCAGAACCAATACACAATGTGAATACCAACAAGAAAAATGTGTTCAATATACAGAGGCACATGAGAGTGTGTGGGTTATCACAAATGGACTAGGACTTTTACTCAGGCTCATTGAGACTCTTCTCCCTGAAGGGCCTGTATTTGGCAACTGGATGGAGTTGGGAGGGGAGTAAAGAAAATATATGTTATAAAAATAGGTCCCTCCCTTAATAAATTTTAAATCTATGTCAAAAATTAATTACATAGTAAATGGATAAATAAACTGTGGCCTATTCATACAAAGGAATATTATTCAGTGTTAAAAAGAAATGAGCTATCAAGCCATGGAAAGACATGGAGGAGCCTTAAGTTCACATTACTAAGCTAAGTAAACCAATCTGAAAGACTACATACTGGGTATTTTCATCTGCACAGTATGTTGATCCTTGAATAAGGCAGGGATTGGGGGTAACAAAAAGTTGCATAGTTGAAAATCATGTGTGACTTAAGCCGGCCCTCCACATATGCAGTTTCCCAACTGCAGATCAAAAATACAGTCGACCCCTGAACAATGTGAGTTTCAATTGCACGGGTTTACTTATATGCACATCAGTGGACCTGCGCAGTTCAAACGTGCAGTGTTCGAGGGTCAGCTGTATGACATTCCGGAAAAGGCAAAACTAGAGGCAGTAGGTTATCAGGGGCTTGGGCAGAGACAAGAATGAATAGGTGCAGCCCAGAGAATTTTTAAGGCAGTGAAAATACCCTGTATGACACTACAAGTGACTACATATCATTAGACATTTGTCTAAACCCATAGAATGTACAACACCAAGAGTGAACCCTAACGTGAACTACAGACTTCGAGCTTTAAGGGTGTGCCCGTTGATTGGCTGTATAAGTGTGCACGTGGTACGGGGCGGTGACAGTGGCAGAGGCTGTGCGTGTGTGATGGGGCAGGAGGCATAGGGAATCTCCGTACCTTCTACTCAATTTTGCTGTGACCTGATCTAAAAAATAAAGCCTATTTTAAAAATCACATGTTAGTATTTATGAAGATGTATATTATAAAGTTATAAGCAAAAATTGGTCTCAAAATATTAGAGTCATTCAGAGTAAGTTAATAATCTGGTCTGAAGCTTGAAAGGGAAGCATTAAAGTGGGAATTAGAAAGATGTGATAGATTTTATGCCTTCTGTAAATATATTTTTGAGAATATACTATACCAGGCCCTTGTCTAGGTGCTGGAGATACAAAGATAAACAAAACAAAGCCCCTGTGCCCACAGAACTTACGTTTCAGCTGAGGACAGAGCCTATATACAAAAATTCTGTTCAGTGCTATGCCAGGTGTGGTTAGGTGCCCGGGGGGCAAGGCAGCATAAGGAGCTCTTGAGGTGTTGAGCTGAGAGAGAAGATTCTCTGTACCCACAGAGCAATCGTTTCTGCACCCTTTGAGCCTAGGCCTGCATGAAATGAAGGAGTGAGCCATGTGGATAACTGGTGGAAGGTCACTGTAAGCGGAGCAGGTCAGTGCAAAGCCCCGAGGCCTCAGTCTCAAGGACAGCTATGAATAAGTGAGAGAGGAATAAAGAATGAGCCTGGGTGCCCAGATCAAGCAGAGCCTTGTGAGACACAGTAAGACCCTGGATTTTATCCTAAGAATGAGGAGAACCCAGTGGAAAGTCTAGAGACAAGCATCATCTGACAAATGCTTTAGAAGAATCCTTCTGGCTGCTGTATAGAGAATAGGTTTAAGGGGAAGGAGTAAAGGCAGAAAGTCCAGCTGGGAGCCAGCCATAAATTCAGGTGAGAGGGGATAGGCATCTCTACAAAGTGCTAGCAGAAGAGGTGGCAAAAGCAGTCTGATTTGGGATATTTTTTGAAGGGAAAATCAAGAGGGCTTCCTGTTGAATTGGAAGTAGGGTGTGAGAGAAAAAGAAGACAAAAGAATGAATCTAAGAATTTCGGCATGAGCAACTGAATAAATGCTATGTTATCATTTACTAAATTGGAGAACACAAAGAGGCTAATGGAAACTAACATTTATGTAACACCGTGCAGGTTGTAAAGCACTTCCACATGTAATGTAAAGGTAGCTTTCCCAACAATTCCTGTGCCATAAGTGTGGTATTATTATCCCCACTTTACAGCTGAATAAAGTGAGACCCAGAAAAACGTGCATGGCTGTCTCAGGACACAGAGCCTGTGCTGGCCAAGCCGCTGCTCATTAGCTGCTGAGACAGGTAATTCCCAAAGCTAAGCAGTTTAACAATCAGATGTGAGTTTTTTGCTCGCATCACATCTGATGTGAGTCTTGCAGCTCTCTGAGTGGCTCTCCTAGGGGCTGGCCCTGAGAGATCTGAGCCCTTGCCTCACGGGTCTGTACCATCTTAGAGTTCTTCATGTCCAGTTGCATGGACAGGAGGTGAAGCCAAGATCCAGGCTTAAATTCCATTAGCCAAAATGAGTCTCATGGCCCCACCTAGGTGCAAAGAGGACTGGGAAATATACTCCTGCTGTGTATCCAGAAAAAAAAGAACAGTTTGCCACAAGAGGAAAAGCATTCAAACATCTTAAAGTAATATGGGTGGCCTCACTTGTGGAAAAATGAAACTGACCCTGTCAACCAAGTTGTGGACACAAGTTGTGGACAACCAGAGTAGGAATGGGAAGTTCAGGATCCCTTGATTCCTTGGGCCTGCACATAGAAGGCAAGTCAGTAGGACAGTCAGAACTCTTACAGGCAGAGGAATTAAGGGGGAGCAGGGGACTCTTCGGGTTGTAACAGACAATGAATAGAGAGGGTGTTGGAAGCCTCAGAGAAGGTCTTCGGTTTCCTCAGCTCCCTGGCATCATCTCCAATCCATTAATGACACCTTCCTTTGTTTCCTTCTCCAACCAGGCTAGTAAGCTCCCTGCCCTGTCCCACCTCGAAGCTGTTGCTCCTGCAGCCTCTGTCCCCCCAACCGTCCATGAGGAGTGGGACATTTGGTGGTTTTTTATTTTTACAGTTGGGCAATACATTTCGAGTAGCCTGCTGAGTCAGGTGGGCCGCTGCCTATAAGCGTGTTCAGGCAGCATCCAACGCGGCCAGCCCAGGGGCCAGCAGCTCCGTGGCAGCCAGGGAGGGTCCGCGGGCCGGCAGGCGGCGGCAGAGCAAGCTCACAGACAGACAGCAGCTATCTCACAGTGCAGGGACCTGCCAGTGAGGCACCGTTTTTCTCCAGCAGAACCGAAGGAAGGGCGAGGGATGTAGCCTCTTCTCTCTTAGCTTTCAGATCTTAGCCTCTTACTCTGTCCCCAAGCAAGTGGTAATGAGCTTTGGGCTTTTCGATACACCATGGATTATACATCAGGCACACGCATATGCCGTGTGTGTGGTGATGCCGGTGTAAACAAACCTGCTGCGCCGCCAGTCACATAAAAGCACAGCACATACAGGACAGTAGTGGGCTGTGCCCTCCAGGTTGTATACGTGTGCTCTGAGGTGTTCTCACAATGACCAGAAGATACTGTTTCTCATAATGTGTGACTGTTGTTTAGTGGCATGTGACTGTAATTTCCCAGTGAGAGAAAAATGTAATGACTTCACGTCTGTGTCGGAGATTTTGCTTTGCCCATGGAGTCCTCATCGTTAGGAAAATGTCATTACATGACAAGTGAATTTGACAAGCAGAAAACCTCTTGAGATCAAGTCTGGCTTTCAGGCGGCTTTTGAAAATAAGACTGAAAATACAAATATCCTCTTCCATGAGCAATGTCTAGAAACTTTTTACTGGCCACCAGGAACAAACCAACCACAGATGTTCTTACAAGGCACTTTTTTAGGTTAAAAAAGAAAGAAGAGCAGTGATTTGTAAAAAAGTGTGAGGCGCCTGGGAGCTTAACAGTGCAAAGCAGAGTGTTTCCACTGACAAGCCTGCAGGTTGGGGAGGGGCAGACTGTGGGAGTCTAGCTCTCCTCTCACTGGTAATTCTGTGTATGTCTTTTAGTTTCTCAAATGGAGACATGATAATGCCTATTTTGTAGGGTCACTGAGTTGGGGCGGTAGAGTGTTCAGTGCGGTGCTGGGTATGCAGATAGAGTCAGTTATAGGATCTTCTCACATCCCGTAGTGGTTTTCATCAGGTGCCCAGGTTCCTGGGCATTTAAAGGCTGTACCCACCCTGGCAGGGTAGTTCAGTCGGTTAGAGTGTCGTCCTGATAAGCTAAGGTTGCAGGTTTGATCGCTGGCCAGGACACATACAAGAATCAACCAATAAATATATAAAAAGTGGAACAACAAATTGATGTTTCTTTCTCTCTCTCCCCTACCACCCTCCTTACTCTCTCTAAATAGTTAGATAGATAGATAGATAGATAGATAGATAAAACTAACGGCTGCAACCTAGGGAGGAAGCCACAGCAACTCCTCAAACAGCTACATTTCTTTCTTTTATTGTCTTGGATGTTGGTATGCTGCTGCAAGCTTTCTTGAACAAAGGACTCTTCAACTGTCCAAACAATAGTTTGAAAATCGCTGGTCTGACTCCCAGTTAAAGTAATGTGGAATCCTACTGACCTAAAAAACCTCATCGAAAAGTTTAGAAGAAAAGCTTCATCTAAATTTCCTAGGTCTCCAAACACCCAGCAAATTTAGATGAAATGTAAACAGTGTTCCTTTACATGCAGAGTAGCTTGTGTAAGACAGTAAGGAAAATAATACCAGAAACAGAAAGACACTGAAAAAGCAGCAGAGGAGAGTGTGAACGAGTGTGGGTGATGTTGGGGTGTATGACGGGAAAGAGAGGTAGGAACAGGTAAACAGTTTGTCCTGATAATCCAGGAGCTTGGGTTTTAACACAGAATGGGAACATGAGACAATTGGAGGACATGCATCTTTTTCAAGCACACGTGAAATGGCTACAACAATTGATCACACACTAGGCCACAAAATGAATTTCAGCAAACACTGAAGAGCTGATATATAGCCCTGGCTGGTGTGGCTCAGTGGATTGAGTGCCAGCCTGCAAACTAAAGGGCTGCCAGTTTGATTCCCAGTCAGGACACATGCCTGGGTTGCGGGCCAGGTCCCCAGTTGGGGACACATGAGGCAACCACACACTGATGTTTCTCTCCCTCTCTTTCTCCCTCCCCTCACCTCTCTCTAAAAATAAATAAATAAAATCTTTTTTTTTTAAAGAGTTGATATATAGACTGTGTCTCTTACCCAAATGCATTTTAATTAGTAATAATAATAATGGAAACAAAAGCAACTGGTGTGTTGTAATTTTAAAAACACACTTGTAAATAACTTGTGTGTCAAAGAAGAAATCGTATTGGGAATTTGAAAATACTTAGAATGGAATGAAAGATAAATATCTACACTCATGGGAAGCAGCTAAAATGCTATTTTGAGAGAAATGCGATAGCTTTAAATGTTTATTTTAAAGAAGGAGGAGGAGGTGGAGGAAGACCAAGAAGAAGATAGATGAAAATCAATGAGCTCAACATTCAATTCAAGGAATTAGAAAAATAAACCACAGTAAAATAGAAAACCCACAGAAACTAGAAATATATAAATGATAAGAGCAGAAACTGATACAACAGAAACCAAAGAAATAATAGAATAAACAAATCAAAACTGGTTGTCTGAAAAGACTAGTAAAATGGGCAAATCTCCAGGCAAGACTGATCCAGAAAAAAAAAGAGAGAGAAGGTATTAACAACGTAAAGGATGAAGACAAAGGCATAACTACAGAAGCAGTAAAGGTTTTTTAACCATTGTATTTTAAAGGTTTATAATAAAAAATTGAAAATTTACATAAAATGAACAATTTCCCAGGAATATATAATTCACTCAAACCGATTCAAGAAACAATAAAAACCCTGAATATTCTCCCAAAAAAGATTTGTTTACATGCCAACTCCCAGTGCCCTAGAATGTGACCTTATTTGGAAAATTGGTTTCTGAGGCTGTAATTTCTTAAAATGAGGTCATACAGGAGTAGGGTGGGCCCCTAATCCAGTATGATTGCTGCCCTTACAAGAAAACGGGAACCTGAAGACACAGAGACGCAGGGGGAGAAGGCCACATGAAGACGGAGGCAGGGATTGGAAAGGCGCAGTACAAGTCAAGGAAAAGAAGGATCTCCAGCCATCATCAGAAGCTAGGAGGGAGGCCTGGGAGAGATTCTCCCTCAGAGCCTCCAGAAGAAACCAGCCTTGCTGACACCTTGGTTTTGGACTTCTGGCCTCCACAACTATGAGAGAATAAATTCCTGTATTTTTAAACTTCCCAGTTTGCAGTGCTTTGTTATGGAAGCCCAAAGAAACAGATACAACCAATAACCACTGGAGCAATGGAAATGGCAGTTTAAAATCTGCATGCAGGTGCGCGCACGCGCACGCGTGCACACACACACACACACACACACACACACACACACACACACACATAGAGAATGATCCATTTCAGCCTCTTCACCTCATGGACAAGTAAACTGAGGCTCTGTGAGGTTTCTTGTGCACATTCCCTAGCAGGTTGGTGGTAGTGATAGGCGGGGTGGTGATGGGTAGGCTGGGCATCCAGGGTGAGTGGATAGGTCCCAAGCACTCTAGAGACAGCCCCACGCTCTAACGAGAACACTCAGCCCCTGCACACTTTTCACAGGTATGTCTTTTCTTCCCAGGTGCCTCAAGATGGTGTAAAAGTAATTCTCTACCCCAATGAGATTATCTTCCAAATTCTCTTTCCTGATGGATCAGGCCAGATACAGTATCCACTGGAGCACAGGACACTTAAATTGACACATACAGCACCTAAAAAGTCTGATTCAGGGCTGGGGCATGGGCGCTACTAAGGCCTGCACCCTCAGCGGGGCTGTGTTCTTTCAAGGGAATCCCAAGGGAGTGCTTGTGCCTTAACCATCTCCCAGTTATCCATCAGGAAACCTGGCCATGCTCATCCTCAGTATGAAAGAGGGCAAGTTCACGTATATCATTCTGGAGGACAGCGAAGAAATGCATGTTCGGGCCCTTATCAACAACTCTGGCCATGCCACCTTCTACGATGAAAGCAGAGAAATCTGGTAAGCTCGACCATCAGTCCCAACACTTTTCCCCATGGAGAAGCACTATGGTTAAGGCTTGATTCTCTCTCTCTCTCTCTCTCTCTCTCTCTCTCTCTCTCTCTCTGCTTCTTCCTCTCTCTCTCTCATTCATTTGTGAATTCATTCATCTGACTCACTCATATTGGAATGGGGAGAATGGGTGTCATGATGGACCAGTAAGGCAGGTCCCTGACCTCAGACAAGGAGCACTGTACCTTGTCCCACTGATGTTTTCCCCAGGTGAATAGCAGTTACAGACTCAGGGCAACCTCTTCTGTTGGCTTCAGTTCCTCAGAAGCAGTAAAGGTTTTGAGAGCCAAACCTCATGAGAATTATCCAAACCTCATGAGAATTATCCTACAAAGACCCAGGGCTGCTCTCTTCTGGGGGCCTCAGAGAGAAGGGCGTGGTGAACACTCTGGAGGCACATGTATTGTATTCAAAACTATAACTTCTAAATATTTCATTGTAACTGAACTTAGTTCTTAAGTTCCCATTTCTAGTAATGCTGCAAAACTTCTTCTTAGCAGTTTAAGGTAATTCAGCCACTTCAGAATTCCTCCCCATCCCTTTGGGATAAGTACTCCTCCTCCCCGGGATTCCCTGCTCCCCTTGCATTCCAGGCGGACCTGTAGTGGGAAGTGCATGTTATCTCGGATCAACATACACTTCCTTTCTTACTGATAGTCAAAGCCAAACTGTTTGTTTTCTTTTTAATTAAAAAAAAAGGAAACACTCCCCAAGCCTCAGTTTTTAAGAATGTTTTCTCTGTTATGGGTTTTTTCAACACATTTTCCTAGCTGACTACTTTGTTCTCGGAGGTGCCTGCCTTCTCCAGAGGGCCCTTTGTATAAAAACTGATGTCTGAAAGGTGGAAAAAGGTACTGGACACAAGGACCACCAAGTAGCCCTGGCTGGTGCGGCTCAGTGCATTGAGCTCCAACCTGCAGGCGAAAGGGTCGCCAGCTCGATTCCCAGATTCCCAGTCAGGGCACAGGCCTGGGTTGCAGCCAGGTCCCCAGCAGGGGAGGTGCTCGAGAGGCAATCACACATTGATGTGCCTCTCCCTCTCGCTCCCTTCCTTCCCCTCTCTAAAAATAAATAAACAAAATGTTAAAAAAAAAAAAGAAGAAGAAGAAGTATCAAGTAGTACAGGCAAAAAACTCAGTTAATTATCGCAAATGGCATCTGACTACACATAGGTGGGTCTCTTCTCCTTAATGACACTTATTTTTAGGGCCAAAAGAGACCTCAGGTAAGTCTACTGTCCTTTTCTTGATGAGAAAACTAAGGCTCAGAAAAGCTAAGAAGTCATTTGCCCTAAACCATACATAAAATGACAGGCGAGAAGTTTTATGGTATTTTGACTCAGCTTAAAATTAAGCATTTTTTTAATTATCAAATAAGGTTCACAAGAGAAACCATGTCTTATCCCTGAACTTCAGCCCATCGAAACCCAAGGGAAAGATGATGCTCAGAGCTAGAAAAAGGATGACCCCCGCCCTCCAGATTCTGACTCCGTCGAGCTGGCGTGAGGCTGGAGGTCTTCACCAGGTCAGCTGGTATGGGACTCAGGCCAGCATGCTCTCCACTGGGCCTTCAAAGCTTCGGAAAGCAGCCACGGCGAGTGAGCTGGCTGCAGTAGCCACCACCCCCCCATCTGCCAGGCGAGGCCCCCTGGAGGACTGGAGGACAAAGACAGGGACCCTGAAGGGAATAAGTCCATCGCCTCATCAAAATCAACAGGAGGCACCTCCAGTCCTCCCCTCAGGTCAGGAGTGACTAACTATTGAGGTGACACCTCAGACTGTCGCTGGGACTCCAGGACAGCCTCAGCCTCATGAGGAAATGAACCCAATGTCCTGTCCTGAGGGACAGCAGTGACCAGTGGCTCAATCTCTCTTCCCTGGAATAGCCTCGCTGCGAGGCACTAGCCTCGCAGCCATTTCCAGGGGCCCTGGGTTTCTCATCTCCCATCTCTCTCCTCGGGACCTTCTGTCTTCTTGTCTTGAAGTTTTTTTGAAACTGCTAACCACTTCACCATTTATGGGTTCTCAAGAAGAACCCAAGAGCACTGGCTGCCTTCCCTTCCAACGCTGGGCTCCTCGCTGGAGCAAAAGGGAGGCTGCCAGTGGAGGCTGATCACGGAGGCTCAGAGCGGCCCGTGAATCTCCGCAAACGGCTGTGCAGCGTCCCGCCGATGGGGCCAAGGCCAAGGCCCAGGAGACCCAAGGGACCTCCGCTCTTCCCCAACCTGGCCTGGCCCCTCTGCCCACCTACGGGCGGCCCCTGCCTTTCCCACAACAGGACAGCAACCCCCCCCCCATAGTGTCTCTGTCATTTTTCTCGTCCTTCCTTTTTGGCACTGGAGGAGTAGGCCATAGGGAAAGGGCAGAGCTCCCGCCCCTCACTCCCCTCGGCAGGCCCGGGCCCCTCTGCACACACACCTGGTACATCGCTCACCTCCTCTCAGCAGCCCCTCTACACTCAGCTGTACGCAGGTGCTCAGCCTTTGTGTCCTGTGTCCTCCAACAACAACCGCATCTTATCTGGGTCATGCTCTAGTTTGGTGTAACCCAGTGCAAAGCAGCGGGCATTTCAGGCATCAGAGGTCTGGATGAGAGAGGAACTGTCCTTGTAGACCCCCCACCACACCCACCAGCCCCAGAAGGTCACATGCAGGGCCGAATGGGCAAAGCCATTTCCCTCCCAGGGGCAGCAGCACCAAAGAAAAGTGTGATCCTGTAGCAGAAGGGTCCCCGAGGAAATTCATCATTAGAACTGCAGTCCCACGGTCAAGGGGCAAACAATTTTGTGGGAAAGACCCTCCTGCTCAACCAGGGCCCACTGACCCTAATCATAGCTAGAAATTTCCACAGCTGCTCCCCAGGTTCCAACCCCGTCTCCCCACCCTCAGTGCTGATGCTGACAGAGATCCTCAGCTGCACCCCAGGCACTGGGAAGGATTTAGAGCCACGCTCTTTTAAGAATATTTCTTAAATATTTCTTGGGTCATTTTTCATTTCTGTCTCCTCGGGAAAGATAGACGGCATACTTGTAGTTTGCTGGGTGTGTGGAAAATAAACTTCAGCATCATCCCCAACCTCCGGGCTCAGGACCTGAGGAATCTCTGACCAGACCTCCCGCCAGGTTTCAGGGTCCCATACAGCAAGGGGCCCCACACCTGCCTGAACTCAGGGTCCTTTGGAGAGGTCTTTACGGCCCCTGAGAGAAGCCTCCAGATTCAGAGAGCTCTGGGTATTCTAGACCTCAGTTTCCTGAGGAAGCCTCAGCCCAGAGCTGGGTGCCCCCAGGCAGGGGCAGGCCTCTCACCCCAGGGAGTAGGAAAGGCCTAGTGAGAGAACTCTAATAGGAGCCATGAAAAGGATTAAAGCTGAAGGATCTGCTCCTCCACAGCGCAAAGGAAAACTCCCCGCTCTGCCCCCTCCATCACCGATAATAGGACATTGTAATGCTGACTGAGTTGCTGCTATGTATAAGCACATAATCCTCACAACAACCCTCTGAGAAAAGTGCTATTACTATCTGCATTTGGCAGCTGAAATGGAGGCATAAAGAAGTTAAGTAACTGGCCCAAGATCACAATACTTGCGAGGGGCAGATCCAGGCTTTGAACCTGGAGGCTCGGGCTCCAGCGCCCACATTTTCCATTCTTCGCATGCATGCAGCCCGTTGTCTAAGTAAAGAGAAGTGAGGTTGGCCAGGCTGGGGCCTGATGGTGAGGGACTTAGGACTTCTGTACTTTCTTCAGGGGGCAATGGGAAGCAACGGGGGCATCTAAGGCTGGGAGTGACTAGGAGTTCTCCCGATGGAGGCTGCGCTTAGCCGGCCTCCCGCTTTGAGCCGTCCCACAAAGGCCCTGGACAGCCCAGAGGAGATCTGGCAGGTAGTCTGAGTAATCCAGGCTCCCCCAAACTCTACATCCTTCTGATTAACGCAGGTCTCATATTCCCTTCCCTCTGCATTCAGTCCTCTAGAGAAGTTGCTCCCCCAACAGCACAGATTCCAGGGACAGCCCTGGTGGGAGATGAGAAGCAGCAGGCAGGGACAGAGGGATATGGTGGGCTTAAAAGGCTGAGAGAGGATGGCGCATGGACGAGTAGGGCCTGGGCTGGGTGAGGGAGGAGGCCATCCACCCCTCGCTCACCCAGCACCTATTTATGTGGGTGCCGGCCGCAGTGCAGGGCAGCAGGAACTCCGCAGGCAACCAGAAGGGCATGGCCCTTGCCCTCCAGAGCCACATTTCACATTTACATTTTAGTAAGGAAAAGCAGATGATAAACAAGTACAGTTGATTCTCATTACTCAAGATAGTTCTGTCCTATAAAGTTCCCATGAACACTGAAGTGGTGAACACTGAACTCTTTGCTCTGGGAGAAGTGTATGGGTGTGTTTTTCACCTAGAGTCACAAACACAGGCAGGGGGTGAAAAATTGGAGTCATCTGATGCACATATTTCCAGCGGAGGCTGAGCAAGGTGACTCTGCCTCCCAGAGGGTGGAGACAGGAGGGCAGGAGGCCTCAACTCTGAGGCCAGGTGGAATCTACCTGGATGGGTTGCTTTTAGGATTTAAGATTATCTATGTGAGATGTGTGTGTGTGTGTGTGTGTGTGTGTGTGTAAATGTATTTCTCCTAGGAACACTGCGTTCAGTATTCACTAAGTGTTCAAGGCCTTTTATAGACCCTAACTACATACCACAAATAACAAGAATCAGTTGTATGTGTTAGTAAATTAGAAGGAGGACACTAACAAGGGGAGAAGATGGAGAGTGATATAGAGAACCAGAGGGGCTTTCAGGATGGGACCTCTCTGGCTAGGTGATGCTTGAGCTGAGACCTGAAGGATAACCAGGAACCAGCCATGCCACCAGGGTAGGAGGTCTGTTCCAGGCAAAGAAGGCAACATGGCAAAGCCCTGAGGAGGTGACAAGCACATTGGCCCCTGCGGCTGAAAGGAGAGAGTGAGAGTGAGAGGCCGGGCACAAGTCCCACAGGGGGGGTGGCGGGCGGTGGGGGGGAGGGCGGCTGAAGGGCCACACCTAGTCATGGGCTTGACTTTGTCATTGGAATTTCTTCCACCTGCCTGTGGGCGCCTGTGGCCTGTCTGTGGGCAAAGGTTGAAACGGGAAAGGGCAAGAGAGGGAGGGAGAAGGCCTGAGTTGCCCCAGAAGGGGCTGTAACCCTCGTCCCTGGACCAAGTGCCCTGGCTACCTGATGGGACTTCTTCATCTAGGTTGAGCCTGAGCCAAAACCTGGGCTACCACTTTGCCAAAGGCAAGCCCCAGAAGGCCTGGAACTGGTGGAACCTGAGCCTGCACGTCCACGCGCCCCCCGTCCGGTCTGTCTCCTTAAATATCAACCAGTACATCAAGGTACAAATCAGGAGCCAAGATCAGATCATCTTCCACTTCATCCACCAAACAAAGCACATCTGCTTAAACCTGGGCACCAGGTATAAGGTAAGCTCTCAGCTCCCCACACCTCTGCCCACCTGCACGCAGGCCACCGCCGGTCCGAGCCCCCGGGGGCCGTGTGCTGCAGGACTCCACCCCATAGGAAAACATGACCGCCTCCACTAACCTGGTGCCTAACGCACATTGAGGCATACGTTTCACTTCCCAACACCGTGACATTTTGCCCTGTGGAAACCGACAGCCTCAAATTGCTTAGCCATAAGCCAGATGCACCCCTCACCACCACCAAAAAAAGATACCAACGTGCGTTATCTTGTCTGACACTCACTAGAGCCGTGTCAAATGGCAGGGCCAGAACCGAAGGGGAACCTGCGTCCCCACCCCAGCCGTTGGTGTCTTCTTCTCCCTCCCCACACATGCTTATCTCAAAACAAAGGACCGCGTGGGAGTTCGAGACCCTCTGCCTCAGCCAGGCAAGATGCCACAGGAGGGTTTCCTCAGGCTAGGGGGCCCTAATTCTGGGGCCCGGGGGAGCGCGGTGCTGGGGTGTACATCCTCACCTAGCCCTCCGTGAATTCCCACAGTTCATACCCCCGGAGACGCTGAGCGAAATGAAGAAGAAAGCAATCCTGGAGGTGGAACTTGGTTCAACAGCTCGGAAAATCCAGATCCTTCTGGGGAAAATGAGTAGGATTCTGAATTTCCTGACCATCTGTGATTTGGACAACTTTTTAGAGGGCACCAAGATCTTGCCAAATAACCCAACCTTCTTACCTACCCTGGATCTGGTGGACGACATGCGTCTGAGGGGAAAATCTCACACCCCAGACGAGGGCAGGTGCCATGCTCTCCCAGGGCTTCTCTAGCACCTGCTGAACGTCTCTGGGAGGGGAAATCGTTAGGAGTGCCAAGGAAAACCCCAAAGTCTTGTTTATGTCTCTTGAGAGTTGTTTTATAATTTGGGACCTGTCACAGCAACCTAGTTGGAAAAAGAAAAGTCTTTTGAGGTTCTGACAGAATCTGTGCCTGGGGGCCGACAAGGCTTAATATTCAGCCCTGACCTGACAGCATTAGAAGCGAACTGTGTCAGTAGGCAATATATATCCACACCTGTCCTGCTTGCTTGTGCCGGTCACTGGAATGGAGAAGTTCTTTTTGTGACTTTCCCTGTACTTGGGTTGACTCAGGACGCAAACTGTCTCAAAGTCTAGTTCTGCCGAGTGCTGGCTGTTTGAACCTTGGGCAAGTAGCTTTGTGCCTCAGTTTTCTCATCTGTAAAATGGGTCTAGAAACAGTAGCTCTCACTAACCCTGACCTCATAACAACCCCCTCCTCTCCCACCACAACCAGGGCAGAGGGAAACCTAGCCAGCAAACCAACACCAGCCTGCAGCAGGTTTCCCAAAGCAGGAGTCAACTGGAGCCCAAAGGACCCGCTGTAACCCCCCTCCAATAGCTGGAACCCTTTTGGTCACTGGTGATAGCCACCAACTCAAGTAGGTAAAACAAAAAAGGAACTGTGTAATCTGGATGGAAGATACAATGAGTCTCAGGAAGGGCTGGAGCATGGAAGGGACTTCAGAAGCTAGGAGACTTTCATTCCCATCTCTGTGACACTCTTGTCCTGTTCTGGAGTCATGTTTTCTGTGCACCTCAGTTCACATGATTTTGTCTCCTTATCTCTCTCAAAACACCCAGTGGTCTCTTATTGGCCTGGCTGATCAGGTAAAATGCGGGGTGGTAAGGAAGCATGGGGTGATGTCTTGTAAACATAGCTCCTAGTTGGTGCCTGAGCATGGGGAGGCATGGTGGTTTCTAGAAAAGGGGAGCTCAGGAGCTGGGCAGTGTGCCTTTCAATCCCTGGAGCACAGCACATTTCCCAGGGTGATCTCAACCGCCGCCCAAACCGAGACAGGAAATCCCTTCTAGCAAACAGCCATATTCCCTGCAAAGAACAGTAACATGCGAGCCCACCTTCATGGCCCTGCCCTCCTGCTGACCTCACGCTGCCTGCCTCCGATGCTCTGTCATCAGCCCAGACCATGAGGCTGAGCAGCTGAGGTGGGACTAGGGCAGTAAGGCCAGCAGGGCGTTACAGTCACTTCCACTATTTGCCTCTCAAACCTTGTTGATGAGTAGTATCATCAGCTAAAACTGCAGATTAGAATCAATAAACAGCCCAGCTTAGTTCATTTTCATTTCTGAGCAGCACCTTTTCCTGCCGTCACTGAAGATAGATGGGACAAGCGACCCCTGGAGAAGTGTACCCATAGAGGGCGCCCTCAGCATTAGCGTGCCTTGTGAGCTCTGCGCCTCTGCTCGGCAAGCACAGAGCCCCTTTCCTTACCAGACTTAGAGACAAAGCTCCTGAGTCGCATTTGGCTTCAAACAAATCCTTCCAAGATGGCAGCCTTGTCTCAGAGCCAGCCCAGATGCTTCTCCCAGCACTGAAGGCTATGGGATTGAAGGTGTGTGTGCCCTGGAATCAGACAGCCCTGGGTTGGAGTCTGGGCACTGCTGGCTAGCTGTGGGGCCTTGGGCAAGGTAATGAGCCGCTCTATGACCGAGTTCCTTGTCTGTAACAGGGTGAGTTATGGTGAAGATTAGAGGAGGTGGTGTCGGTAAAGCCCTTGGCATGGTGCTTAATAGATGTGGGCTCTTACTGTTACCAGCCAGTGCCTCTCCTTGGTCTTCCTACTTTCACAAAATCTGAAAACCTGATTCCATTAATCCAGAGTCCGACACAGGTAGCCTCGCAGAAGCATTTTGTTAGGTCAGCCCTGTTTTAAAATGCTTTGTTGCCAAGATGTGATAGATGGGAAATTTCCAACTTCTCTTCTAACTGCTGCTCTGTGCCAGTGATCAAAGCCTGGTCAAAATAACACAGGACTCAGGGACTATTTTCATAAGGAAGAGTGAACCACCTCTCAGGCTGTGAAGGGAATAATTCAAGTAGCCAACCAGATGATCAGGACCTATAAAAACCCAGATCCCACCCTCTGTATCAGTTTCTTCGGGTTGCAGTCACAAAGAACCGCACACTGAGCAGCTTAAACAACAGAAGCTTACTGTTTCACTGTCTGGAAGCTAGACGTCCAAAGTCAAGGGCTTCCCTCTTAGGTGCTAGGGATGGCCCCTCTCCCAGCTTCTAGTGGTCCCTCGGCTTGAGGCAGCATTACCCCAGGCTTCACATGGAACTCTCCCTGTGCGTCTGAGTGCCTGTCCGGCTTTCACTTTTTATGTGGATACCAGTCGTCATGGGTCAGGGGCCCACCCTACTCCAGTATAGCCTCGTCTTCACTAGTAATTCCATCTGAAACAACCCTATTCCAAATAAGGTCACAATCTGTCGTACTGGGGATTAGGACTTCAACATGTGAATTTGGGGGACACAACTCAACCCTTAACACTCTGCCTTCTTCACAGCCCAGCCTCTCCCAGGCCATCACCTTTCTGAGGAGACAAATCCTCTCACTCATTATCATTTTACCTTCAGTGACTTGGCAGGAAAATGTGCTTCTCCTAGAAATGAAAAGGAACTAAGTTGGGCTATTTATCAATATAGCCTGTTCAGTTACACACATGGGTAACTTCATCAGTGAATGCCCGAAGGCAAATGGAGTTTCGTCCAGTGCCTACAGAAATTAATGACTAATTAATTCAGTAATGAATTATGCCGTGCAAGAAATATACTCTCTGTACCTACCATATGCTGAAGAGAACAGGTTGCCAGCCCTCAGGGGGATTAGAGAGTGGGGCTGAGACACAAGCCAATAGCAAAACGATGAAAGCGTTGCTTTGTGAAGGAGCACAGTGGAAGTAAAGGAGAAGAGTCTCTTGGGGAGGAGGGGAGGAGTCACAGAAAGCCTCTCTGAGGGGGTGCCCTTTGAGCCAGAGCTGAAGAATGAAACGGGGAGAGGGACAGGGCATGCTGGGAGTCCGCAGGAGAGGCAAGGAGGAGTCTGTGCAGAGACACGAAGAGAGTGCGCACCTGGGGCAGACACAGGTTAGGGCATTTGGAGACACGTGGGAGAGTATCTTCTTCTAGATGCGCAACCCTGGGTCTCCTTCCTTTATGGAGGAAATCTCTCTCGTGAGTATTTACCAGTGGGCGGCAGTGCCCTGCTTGCCACAACAGAAATTAAAAGTCTCCTATCAGTCAGGGGCCAGTCAGGACCCAGAAACCACACCACTCATTTCAAAATGTAACAAAATTTAGCAAGATAATACTAAAAGGGAACTAAAAAGAACTCTAGAAAACCAAGAACAGCAAATAAATGAAAGGCACAGGGTTTTCCCTCCCCGCCACCCTCTCTCCTCCCCTCTCTTCAGAATGTACCCAAGAAGGGAACTAAGAATTTGAAAGCGCTAAGATCCCTCCACCTTGCTGGACAGAGGTGACTGCAGCCTGCTGGCTGGTGGGGAGATTCGATGGGGTGCCAGAGAGCTGGAGCTGGTCAGTCAGTGCACAGGACATGGCCACTAAGTCCCAGAAGCTGGTTCACAAAGAGCTTTCTGCTGGGACGCCATGAAAAGTCACTGGGGTATGAGTGCTGCCAGTCCTCCCATGCTTTGCCAACGGCTGAAATGTAGGAAAAACGGACACAACAGAAAGAAACCCCTGCCCCCTATGCCTCGCTGTGCACCTCCAGCACCCGACAAAGCCTAATGTTGCACCAGCTGCCGGAGATGTGTTTTCAGGGCCCAGCTCCAGAACCTCAAAGAAGAGCCAAAAAAAGTTCATTTGGAGCAAACAGGCAATAAACCAGTAACTAGCACAGAGATTGCCCTCCTCCTTGCTCCAGCACTAAACTGAAGCATAGAAAGTCACACACATACGGGCGCACACACACGCACATGCGCACGCCTCCCAGGGAGTGAGCGTGGCCAAGATGGAAGCAGTTGAGTGATGCCCACCCAGTCCAGGACTCTACCACAGCAGTGGTAGACTGAACCAACTCTGCTTCAAAAAAAGAATGCGTCTGTCATGCTTCCTGTTGTTATTCCTCTGCTCCTCCAGCCTGTCTGTCCCCCAAAGCCCCCATTTCCTTCCAATAATGCCGTTCCTGCTCCCATTACACAACGATGCCTTCTGTTGCTTGTACTCAAGGACCCTGATAGACGCAGAGGGTGAGGAGTGAGGGGACGAGGCTAGTCAGATGGGCAGGGGCTGATTGAGACAGCCTCATGTGCCATAGGAGTTAAAAGTTTTATATTCTGGAATTAAGGAGAGGGAGAGTGTTAAGATCAGGCTCCTGCTGTAAAGATAATTCAATATGCCAAACAAGGATATTGAAAACAAAGGCCTTGACTTAGCTAACGGCATTGGAAATACAGAGAAGGGCAGGACATAAAGAACTATGTAAGACGGCAAATAGGCAGAACTGGGTAGCACTGGGACAGGGTAAGGAAGGCTATGTGACTTGGGCAACAGAGTGGATTCTTTCATTCATTCAGCAAATACTACTGAGCCCTCCTGCAGGCACTGTTCTAGGCACTAGATATTCAGCAACAAACAAAACACGCAGTTTACAGTCTGGGCTGGGAGAAGACAGACAAAAACATATAAGCAAAGTATCTCGTGTCGTATGAAGACAAGCCACGTGAGGGGAATAAAAATGCTAGGGATTAGGGCTCCCTAAAGTATACGTACAGCAGGTTTTACACTGGAAAAATCATTTGTTGTGGGAGGCTGTCCTGTGCATTGTAGGATATTTGGCAGTTCTGGCTGACTGCTACCAACTAGGAGCCAGCATTACCCTCACATACGCTAGTCATGACAACCAAAAATATCTTCAGACGTTGCCTCGTCGCGTGATTGGGGGAAAGGGAAGGTCATCCCTTGCTGAGAACTGCTGTGGTTAGGTCAGGTCTGGGTTTGTTTTAAGGCCTGGTGTATGTCTATCTTAGCAAGTGTTTCACATACTTGTAAAGAATGTATTCCGCTATTGTTAGGTATTCCGAATTTAATGAGGAAACTCAAGCACATCCGGACTGTAGTTCATTCTAAAACTGGGTTATCTGTAAATAAAATGTAATGCCATGAAAACAAGCAAACAAAACCTTAAAGAGGACTTGTCAAAATCAAAGGGGCCAAAGAGCCCTGGCCTCTGTGGTTCAGTTGGTTGGGGCATCATCCAGTAAACCGAAAGCTTGCAGGTTTGATTCCCTATTAGGGCAATTAAATTTAAGCTTTTTAATTAGCTGTATTTGCATAAAGTTGGAGCACGTCTGAGAAGCAACCAATCAATCGACGTTTTTCTCTCTCTCCCTCCCTTCTAAAAAATCAATAAGCATGTCCTCATGTGAGGAAAAGAGAGAGGGACAGAAAGGAGGAAAGGAGAGGAGTGTAAGGGAGGGGAGGGGAGGGGAGGGGAGGAAGACCTAGTTAAAATCTGCATTGAGAAAAAAATAAAAGAGCTAAAGAGACACAACCACCAGGTAAATTGTCTCAGCCTGGATAATAGAAGCTATGACACATTTGGGGGGACAATTGAGGAAACTAAAATATGAACTACATATTAGGTATTACTGAAATTTTTATGTATGACAGCGGTATTAATGTTATAGAGAATATCCTTAGTGTTTGGAGATGCTAAAGTATTTTGTGGTAAAATGTCATGATGTCTTCAACTTTCAAATCATTTATGTGTGTATGTATATACACTGATATTAAAACCCACTTGATTAAAAATGTGTAAAAGAGTCCAATTTTGTAAGAAAAATTACTTTAGAATATACATAGAAAAATGCAGAAACTATATGCCAAACATTTAATAGCAGTTTACCTTTCTGGGTTCACTTATGAAAGACTTCCGCATTTTATGTTAAAATTCAAACACTACGGAAATGTCTAATAGTTAGCATTTTTTTATAATCTGCAAAAATTTAAAAAACCCTTTTATTTCCAAAAAGAAAAACATATATTCATCAGATCACTATTTATTCCAAGTTTCCACTGCTTCGAGCTTCCCGCAGCTGCCAGCTTGCGTGCTAAGAAGGGGAAGGTGGACAAGCTGGTGAGGAGCAGAGCGCTCCGGAAAGGAAGCAACGGCGTTAGCTCCTCTTTTTGAGCAATGCTCTCTCATCAACATCCCTGGGCTCCTTTAATGAACAGCCCCTGTGACAAACTAAGGGTGGCTATTCTTTCCCACTGGCAAGGTTACAGCAGAAGAGGACTTAAAAGATACGGAGCTGTTAAACCAGGGAAAAACACAAATTCGTTTTCATTGCCACTTCACTGACACTAAATTTCAACACAATTACTTGTGCTGATGGTACTCAGAAAATTGGCAATTTTGTAAGAAAAAAAAAATTAAATTCTTTCAACTGATGGAGCATTAAGATACTTCAGAAACGTCTTTCCACAATAATTATCTTGCCAAAAGAATCCAAAGAGTGCAAGTAAAACTGGGGCAATCCAAATAACATTGGTGGAGTGCACCAAGGTCAGTATCCTGCTTCTCAAAATGTGTTAGTTTTGCAAGATGTTACCTTTGAGAGAAACTGGTAAAGGTACATGAGATCACTCTATATTATTTCTTACAAATGCATATAAATCTACGAGTTGATGCAATAAAAATTTCAATTAAAAAATTTTTAAAAAGAATCCACACACATAACAGACATGTGAGGAAAAAGTAGGAAGCAAAATCTTTATTTTTTAAAAAATTCACATTTATTAAAAACAACAATTTCTAGCCAAATAATATAAAGCCTTTTAAATTATTTGAAAGTATGTACACTCTTTGTATAAGGAAACACTTGAAATTGTACAGATTTAAACATTCATTTAGCAAACAGGTTGGACTGCTATCACCTACTCAGCACTTCGTAAGGTGATTATTTCAGAAATAAAAGATTCAACACAAGAACAAGTGCTGTCAAATATTTTTATCCTTAAGAACACATTCTGCTCTGTACATCAAATTAAATCAATCACACTATATAGTACAATAATCATGCCCTCATTTCTTTGGAAAGGCTTTTTAAAAATCAAATATACAATATAATATACAAAAAGGGGTATATTACAGTTTATTTCATTAAACTTGTATTTTAAATAAGTGGAAGTAAATCCAATCTTCCTATTTCATTTATTTCATGTCAATGAATGAACATAAACCCTCTTTACCTTCTACCTTCCCAAAATATAGAGTATTAAGTTCTATCAAGCAATATCCATCACCAATTTAAACTGAGCTGAAAAACAAGTGACCTGTTTAAAATGACAGACAGGAAACCTATCTACACACTCAGGGTCTGCTCTAAGGGGATGAAAAAAGCTGCTAGTCACGTAGAATGAGGTCTACTGGCCACATTCCAGAACACTTGCCAGTGTTCCATCTCTAGGTTAGTGTTTGAGTAACTCAAAATTCCTTTTGAACTAAAAAGCAAGCTGCATTTACTATGACATCATAGGCAAAACCAACCCAATCAGGAAATAGTTATTTGTAGGACAACTCACAAAAGTGCATAACTTATTTGATGATCCCTGATATAGTGTGGCAGGTTTCTAAAGGGTGGGCCATCTTCATCCTCCTCCTCTTTGTTAGTAAAATTTATTCACTGGCGCAGGTACACAGCACAGCCACTGAATATACAGGACTTGAAAGCGTTCGCTTTTCAAAGAACTACTAAAACTGAAGGCGGTGTATGGGAGGCTGGCAACCCTGACCTTCATGCAGAAGGTACACTGGTCATCAGGTCTCCTTCACTCCTTTATGTACTAGATCAACACACCTGAACTGGTACCTTCCACCCACAAACACCGACTATAGCACCAGGAAGATTCTTACTAAAGACACTGCCCGTGAGGAGGCTATAGCTCCCTGCTCTTGAACGTTCTATATCTAGGCAATTCAAGGAATACTGATGCTGGGACCTTACACGAGGTCCTTGCATCTTGAAACTAACTCACAAGAAAAGGGGAGTGGGGGGAGGTAGCAGAGGACAAAAGGCGGGTAAATGGTGGTGAAGAGAGACCTGACATTGGGCAATGCGCACACTATGCAGTGTGCAGGTATGTTACAGAATCATATGCTTGAAACCTGTATGGTTTTATTAATCAATGTCACCCTGATATATTCAACCATACTAATAAAACATTTTTTAAAAAGATACAGGAAAATAACACTCTGAATTCCCAGGAAACCAGAATGTATTCTCAGAAGCATCCAATCTACTCCAAACTAAACTTCAAAGTGATATGAGAAACATTACATTGAGTGTAGAAGTAACATTTCTGGAAGTAAAAAAGTAGTCACTGTGGAATGTTCAGTGGTTAAAAGTGTTGCAGTGTTTTACACTTTCACAAACTTTACTGGAGAAACTTTCTAATTAGCTGTGTTTCCATAAAGTTCTCTGCTCTACCTACTGCGACCTATTTTCATTGCACATCTCTTGCTAAGAACTATCTCACCAAAGTTACCTCTTAAAAACTTATGTTTCTTGAGACCAGTTATTGCTGCTCATAGGTTAATCTTTGGCATTTGGTGTTTTAAAAGTGAAACACCAATTTTTTCACACTTCATATATTTCATTCTGCAGTCAGCAATGGATAGCACACCGGTGTGGCTCTCAGGGACACTGTCATATACAATCCCTCAAGTGTCCTGCAGGCCGCATGACTTCTCAGCCGCTCCTGCCAGGCCAACCATTTACAGGCAGCACAGCCCGACTGGCCGGTTATTTAGAAACTGAGAGCAGGAGGTTCACCTGGAAAGCAAAGGGAAAGGCTATGTTAGTTCTGCTGTGGAATATGGTAAGAAAAGTTGTTTAGATCTTCAAACACAGAATAAGAGGAAAAGTCTAAGACTTTTAAGAGACCAGGAAATATGGCATAAACTGGACCTGCAATGCTGATCTGATTTCTGAAGGTGCTACTGGGCACTGAGTTTTGTGGAGGCCTGTGGAATGTTACACTCCATTACCTAATCTAGACCCTCAGCTCATCTGGAATCCAATGAGGATGACAGAAAAAACTACATACAAACACTGATAAGGGACACAAATATATTTAAATAATCAATTTCACCTTTTTCTATGCAGTGCAGTTTGAGAAAAGTTGTATTTAAGTCAAATTTTTTTAAATGACTCTTAAAAGCGTAAGAACAGGCATGACAAGTGAATTTCAGCTCACACGCTAACTCACTGAACCCAGGAGCGCCCTGCCCACTCTGTAAGAAGGTGTGACATAGCGCCGGCCAGAAAGCCAGAGAAACCTGCCGTGGAGACGAGGTGGAGAATGGCGGCCTGCACACCTCAAATGGTCAGCCAGGCTCTAGCAAGGCTTGCAGTTAAATAAAGATGGCAGTGAGCCCTTCTATAAAGTATAAACTATTTTTATAATAAAAATAATCACCTCATACCCTCTTTTATTAACTTATACTTCCAGGGAGAGAGACACATAATCACTCGTTTTTCCTGGCCAAAACACAAAACCTAGATCTAATGAAGAGAAAAAAGACACCTCCAAACTGAGGGGCATTCTGTAAAATAACTGGCCTGTCAAGGTAAAGAAAGCCAAAAAAAAAAAACCGGCTGCAGAGTAAAAGACACTAAAGAGATGTGACACTTAACAGTGACTCCTGGACTGGATCCTGGACTGGGGAACCATGTCTATACAGGATGCTTACTGGGAAAATTGAGGAAATTTCAATATAGACTGTGGATTAGATAATAGTATCAATGTTACATTTCCCCTTTAGATAATTGTGTGGGAGTAGAGTAAGAGAATTCCCTTTTCTTAGGAAATACACTGAAATATTTCCAAGAAGTAGAGCACAAGTGTCTCTCAAATGACTTAAAAGAGGGGCAGGGAGGGAGAAGGAAAGGGAGAAAGCAACAATGATAAAGCAAACGGGGCAAACAACTGGGTCAAGATCCTTATTACCATTCTTGCATTTTTCTGTTAAGTTTGAAATTATAACAAAATTGTTACAAAAATATTTGTTCAGATGCTCTTTATGACTGGGTTACGTCCTGACAAACCCACTGTACGTTGAAAATGCCATAAGTCAAAATGCATTTCATACCCCTAACCTACCACACATCACAGCCTAACTTACCTTAAACATGCTCAGAACACTTATATCACCTTGCAGTAGGCAAATCATCAACGTGACGAATGCAGTGCAGAACAGCGAGCGGTTGCTTCCCCTCATGACCTGGACGCTGTGGCTCACTGTCCTCACCCGCACCATGACACACTATTACACCACTTCTCTCCAGCCCAAGAAAGGATTGAAATTCAAAATTCCAAGTCCAGGAGTCCAGTCAAGATGGCAGCATAGGTAAACACAGCTTGCCTCCTCACACAACCACATCAAAATTAAAACTAAACTATAGAGCCACCATCACAAATTGAGCTGAATGGAAGTCCTACGACCATGAAATTAAAGAAGAAACCACATCAAGACCAACAGACAGGAGGGGCAGAAACGCTGAATGGGCTGGTCCCACAACCATGTGTGGATGATAAATATCAGGAGGGACATCTCAGGGAGTCCTAGCCCCTCACAGTAGGGCCCCCAGCCCAAAGGTCCAATACGAGGAAGGTAAGATTCGTAACTTCTAGCTGTAAAACCCAGTGGGGATTGAGGCTGTAGAAGACAAACTTTTGGAGTTCCAGGTAACCCTCTTAAAGAGCCCATGCACAGACTTACTCCAAGTCACTCCCTCTGCGCTACAGTGTGGGGGGCCAGCAGATTTAAAGGCATCAAAGACATATGGGGAGGAGCTGAACTGTCTGGCATCAGGGTGAGAAGTGGGACGCGGCTCTCTCTCAGACAGAAGTGCTGGCAGGGACCACTGTTCTGCTTCGGAGCCCTCCCCACACAGGGCCACAGAGCCGGCAGGACACATGAGGCTCCATCAGCCTGGCTCACTGTTTGCCCCACCCAACTTTTATGACCAACCAAGTTGTTTCCAGTGACTTTTCCATACAAATGGCTTCTCTTGGCTCATGCTCCAGATTTTACTAAATTCTCTCAAACAAGCAGCATCTGGCTTCAGCGAGCCTTGTACTTCTTGCTAAGTTCCCTCAGGCCTGGCACTAGCAGCAGCCAGCCTTGGTTCACAGCTTGGCCTCACCCGGGCACCTCCAAGCCCAGCACAAGCAGCAGCCATCTGCAGATCACTTTATACATTATGCTGTGTGACACTGGACAAAACACAGGTGGTGGTTGACCTTGGACATGCCAAAAGCAATCAAGGCTCAACTACAAGAGAAGAGTGAACACAGCCCACACAGTGGGCACACCTTGAGTACCCGGCTTGGGTGAAGGGAAGACTGTGCCACTACAGGACACCTACTGTTAGGTCATGCTACCAACACAGAGAGTCACTGCAGCTCTGCCTAATACACAGAAACAAACACAAGGAGGCTACCAAATGAGGAGACAAGAAACATGGACCAAATGGAAGAACAGATCAAAACTCCAGAAAATAACTAAACAAAAGGGATATAAGCAATCTATCAGATGCAGAGTTGAAAACACTAGTTATAAGGATGCTCAAGGAACTTAGCAGGGATCTCAACAGCATAAAAAAGATGCAGTCAGAAATGAAGGATACATTAATGTGTCCTTAATATAGAACAATTCACAGGGAATCAACAGTAGAGTGGATGAAGCCAAGAATCAAATCAGGGATTTGGAATATAGGGAAGCAAAACACAACCAATCAGAACACCAAGAGAAACAAGAATCCAAAAAAATAAATAAATAAAGATAGAGTAAGGAGCCTCTGGGACATCTTCAGGTGCACCAACATTCACGTCATGGAGATGCCAGGAGAAAAGAGCGAGCAAGAAATTGGAAACCTATTTGAAAAAATAATGATAGAACATCCCTAACTGGGTGAAGGAAATAATCATACAAGTCCAGGAAGCACAGAGTCCCAAACAAGATGAACCCAAAGAGGCCCAAACCAAGACACATCATAATCAAAATGCCAAAGGTTAAGGACAAAGAGAGAATCTTAAAAGAGCAAGAGAAAAGCAGTTAGTTACCTACAAGGGCGCTCCCAAAATACTATCAGCTGATTTCTCAAAAGAAACTCTGTAAGCTAGAAGGGACTGGCAAGAAATATTCAAAGTGATATAAGCAAGGACCTACAACCAAGATTACTATACCCACCAAAGCTATCATTTGGAATTGAAGGGCAGATAAGATCGTCCCAGACAAGAAAAAATTAAAGGAGTTCATTATCACCAAACCAGTATTATACGAAATGTTAAACGGTCTTCTTTAAGAAGACCAAAACTATGAACAATAAAATGGCAATACATATCTATCAACATTTGAATGTAAAAAACAAAATAAACAAGCAAAACAGTAACAGAATCACAGGTACAGAGAAAGTTTTGATGGTTGCCAACTGGAAGGAGGATCAGAGAGTTGGGATTAAAAAGTGAAGGGATTAAGAGTACAAATTAGTAGTTACCAAGGAGTCATGGAGATGTAAGTACAGCATAGGGAAGAGAGTAGCCAAAGAACATACCATATTTTGCTGTTTATAATGTGCACCCATGTTTTTGGCCCAAACTTTCAGGAAAAAAATATTTCATTTTAATTTTTTAGTTCAATTTTTTTATTATTTATATCTAGAAACAAAACCGATTATCGTATTCCAGGGTATTATTTTGTATACGGATGTCATTATTGCTTTCTAGAGTTATGCTTTTGATGCATAAGCATAAATAAAAGAGTTAAAAACATTTAGATACTGAATTAGTACTACCCATGTATAATGCGCATCCTTATTTTTCCCTCAAAGCTTTAGGCAAAAAAGTGTGCATTACACACGGTAAAATATGGTATATGCAGGACCCACAGACATGGTCAACAGTGTGGGGACTGACTGAGGGAGTCGGTGGGGGGCAGGGCAGAAGGGAGTTAAGGGGGAAAAAATGAAACAATTGTAATAACATAAACAATAAAATATAATTTTTTAAAATTCCAAGTATAGTTTCTACTGAACGCATAACACTTTCACACTATCATAAAGTTAAACCTTTGTAAGTCAGGAATCATATGCACTGCAATATATTGGATCTTCTTTTTTTTTTTTTTTTTTTTAAGAGAGAAGGGAAAGGAAGGAGAAAGAGGAGAGAAACATCAATGTGTGTATGCATGCCCCTCACATGTTCCCTACTAGGGACCCAGCCCGCAACCCAGACATGTGCCCCAACTTGGAATCCTTGGAATCAAAACAGTGACCCTTTGGTTCGCAGGTTGGCACTCAATCCTTTGAGCCATATCAGCCAAGGCTATATATTAGGTCTTAAGAAAATGGTTCAGACTTGACTTGGGGTGATGAACACATATTACAATATACAGTTGCTGTATTACAGAGTTGTATACCTGAAATCTATTATTTGTATTAACCAATGTCACCCCAATAAATTCGATATTAAAAAAAAAGAAAATGGGTCACAAGCAATCAATTTCCAGGAAAATTTTAAATGGGAGAGCAAGTGAGAGTAAACCAGAAGATTCCTTCCTCTAGGAAAACTCCATGAAGTGGAAATACAAGGTTTTGGTTAATAGAAGTAGCTGTTGGCAAAGTGACTTACCTAACTCTGCAGGCCACGGTGAGGACAGTTTTTTCATAGTAAGATGGGACAAATATAGAAGGGTCAAGTAAAGATTGAGTGAGATGAGTTCAAATGCTTAGAATAGTACTTGGCAGCAGTGAATAATACCAGCTATTACTTATTACTTAGACAATACAACAGTTCTAAAAGATGATCAAGGTACAGAGAGAATGACAGTATCTATTAGTGTTTTCTTTTTTTATTATTTTTATTATATTTTATTGATTATGCTATTACAGTTGTCCCCATTTTTTCCCCTTTGCCCCCTTCCATCCAGCACCCCCACCTCAGGCAATCCACACAACACTGTTCACATCCATGAGTATAAGTTCTTTGGTCACTCCATTTCCAATACTGTACTTTACATCCCCGTGGCTATTCTGTATCTACGTATTAGTACTTCCTAATCCCCTCACCTCTTCACCCATTCCACCATTCGCCCATCAAAACACTCTCCGTATCCATGATTCTGTCTCTGTTGTTTGCTTAGTTTTTTAGATTCAGTTGTTGATAGATATGTATTTATTGCCATTTTATTTTTCATAGTTTTGATCTTCTTAAATAAGTCCCTTTAACATTTCATAAATGGTTTGGTGATGATGAACTTCTTTTTAGTTTTCTTTCTGGGAAGTTCTTTATCCACCCTTTGATTCTAAGTGATAGCTTTGTGGGGTAGAGCAATCTTGGCTATAGGTCCCTGCTTTTCATAACTTTGAATATTTCTTGCCAGTCCCTTCTGCCTTGCAAAGTTTCTTTTGCGAAATTAGCTGACAGTCTTATGGGAACTCGCTTTTGGTAACTAACTGCTTTTCTCTTGCTGCTTTTAAGATTCTCTCTTTATCTTTATCCTTTGGCATTTTGATTATGATATGTGTCTTGGAGTGGGACCCTTTGCATCCATCTTGTTTGGAACTCTCTGTGCTTTCTGGACTTGCATGTCTATTTCCTTCACCAAATTAGGGAAGTTTTCTTTCATTATTTTTTCAAATAGATTTCCAATTTCTTGCCCTTTCTCTTCTCCTTCTGGTACCCCTGTGATGCAAATATGGAAATGCTTGAAGTTGCTCTAGAAACTGCTAACACTACCCTGGTGTTTTGGATTCTTTTTTTCTTCTTGTTGTTCTGATTGGTTGTTTTTTGTCTCTTTATGTTCCAAATCATTTATTTGATTCTTGGCTTCATCCGTTCTACTGTTGATTCCCTGTAAATTGTTCTTTATTTCAATTAATGTATCCTTCATTTCTGACTGGATCTTTAGATCCAGCTGTTGAGATCCTCGCTAAGTTCCTTGATCATCCTTATAACCAGTGTTTTCAACTCTACATCTGATAGATTGCTTATCTCCCTTTTGTTTAGTTAGTTTTCTGGAGTTTTGATCCACTCTTTCATTTGGGTCATAGCTCTTGTCTCCTCATTTGGCAGCCTCCCTGTGTTTGTTTCTATGTATTAGGTAGAGCTCCTTTGATTCCCTGTCTTGGTGGCCTAACAAGGTAGGTGTCCTATAGAATCCAGTGGCACAGCCTCCCCTATCACCCAAGCTGGGTACTCGAGGTGTACCCTTTTTGTGTGCTGTGTTCACCCTCCTCTTGTAGTAGAGACTTGATTGCTGTTGGCAGGTCACTGGGAGGGATTTACACCAGCCAGTCAGCTGTAACGACTGGCTGTGACACTGACCACCAACGGATTCTGCCTTCCGTGGAGGATCAGCTGGGCAGGGGCAGGGTGGTGGTGCTCTGACATGGTCTGTTGCTGTCCACTGGCGCACAGGCTCTTGGGTTTCTGGGGTGGTGCCAGCCAAGGTCAGTTCCCACCTCTATTCTGCCTGGGGCCACCCTGCATGACCTATAAAGCAATCTGTGATGGCTGCTACTTGTGCAGGGCTTAGAGATTTCCAGGTGAAGTCAAGCTGTGAATCCAGGCTGGCTGCTGCTGCTGCTGGGCCTGGGGACACTTAGCAAGAGGTAAGGGGGCTGGGTGCTCACTGAGGCTGGCTGTTGCTTGTTTGAGATATAGGAGGCTGTGAAGCATAAGCCAAGACCAGCCATTCATATGGAAAAGTCACTGTTAACAACTTGGCTGGACCTTTAATTTGGGTGGGATGGAGTCTCAGGAGATCTCCAGGTTGCGGAAAACAGCGTTAGCCAGGTTCATGGAGTTTCACATATGGCACCTACCTCCCTGCTCTGTGGCTCTGTGTGGGGGGGTTTAGAAGGGGAGGATGGCCTTTGCCTGCCTTTCTGTCTGGGCTAAAGCTGCCCCCAGTTCTCGCTTTGATTCCAGATACTTCAGTTCCTCCGTGTATGCCATGGTGCCTTTCGAGTTGCTACCCCAGTGCTGGGGCTTAGTAGGAGTGAGTCTGAATAAGTCCGTGTGTGGGTTCTTTAAGAGGGATTGCTTGGAACTCTAGAAGTTTCTTCCACCAACTCAATCCCCACTGGTATTTGCAGCCATAAGTTTTGGGGATTCTTCCTGGCACTGGAATCCTGGACTGGGGGGCCTAGTGTGAACCTGAGACTCCTCTCTCCTGAGATACCCCTCCCATACCTTATCCACCACAGATGGGTGTGGGACCAGACTATTCCACATCTCTGTTCCCCTACCATCAGTCTGGATGGATGTGGTTTTTATAATTCTGCAGTTGTCAGACTTCCATTAAAACTCAATTTCTAAAAAACATGGTTCTGAGTGACAGCTGTTCTATAGTTTAGTTGTAATTTTTATTTGGTTGTGCAAAGAGGCAAGCCTTGTTTATCTGTGCTGCCATCTTGACCAGCTCTATTAGTGTTTTTCAAGTGCAGGTTGCAACCCACTGGTACATCATGAAAATAATTTAGTGCTTCAGAAGAACACCGAATGGAAACACAGAGCAAAGCAACTGAGTTGCACACAATGTGAACCTTTTAAGTTACAGATATGTATATATATGTAGACATACGCACACACACACATTTACTAAAATGTGTATTTCACTGGCAGGAATCAATTGGGAGCTCTGGAATTCTGTGTTCTTGGTAAGCCCTACCCTGCTACTCCTCATTTACATTCATGCAACTGACTATGACTAGAGAAAAAAAACTTAGACATGTATATTGAATGGTCTCTCCTGGATTTGTAATCACTGAACTAACTAAGCCTTCCTCCTCATACTATTAACACTTCCTCACTTTCAATGATGACCTTCCTTTCTGTTTCATTATGACATATGAAGGAGGCAGATGACGGCTTTCATAAGCTCCAATCACATTTACTACCTCCCCACATGTGTGTCCCCCACTAAGCTTTCTTTCCTTTTCCATGACTGAACCACTATGCACCAAACAAAGGCTCTGTCCTTCAAGTGTTCCTGAGATTCCATCCCCTTTCTGTACTCAAGGACATTTTTACAGTGTCAATTTTTCCCACTCTTTGGATATTCCCCAAGAATATACAAATATGCATTTTCCCCCTATCTTTAAAAATAAAAAAAAAGGTTAATAACAATCACAAATAAAGTCATCTATAATTCAATAACAAAAACAGTTTTCTATAGGGAGAGAGCTGTAATGAGAAGGCATCTCAGAAAGGAGGCTCAGCATCACTAGCCATCAGAGAGATGTAAATTAAAACCACAATAAGATACCACTTCACACCAATCAAAATGGCCATCATAACCAAATCAACAAACAATTAAGTGCTGGCGAGGCTGTGGAGGAAAGGGAACCCTAGTACATTGTTGGTTGGAATGCAGACTGGTGCAGCCACTGTGGAAAGCAGTATGGAATTTCCTCAAAAAACTAAAGATGGGGTTTCCTTTCGACCCAGCAATTCCACTGCTGAGATTGTACCCTAAGGATCCTGAAACACCAATTCACAAGAACCTATGAATCCCAATGTTCATGTAGCACAATTTACAATAGCCAAGTGCTGGAAACAGCCTAAATGCCCATCAGTAAATGAGTGGATCAAAAAACCGTGGTACATTTACACAATGAAATACTACGCAGCAGAAAGAAAGAAGGAGCTCCTACCCTTTGCAAGAGCATGGATGGAACTGGAGAGCATTACGCTAAGTGAGATAACACAGGTCGTGAAAGACAGACACCATATGCTCTCACCTATAAGTGGAATCTAATCAACAAAACAAACAAACAGGCAAAATATAACCAGAGACACTGAAATAAAGAACAAACTGACAGTAGGCAGTCGGGATGGGGGAGGGGAATAACGGGGGAAAGAAGGGGAAGGGTTGTCAAGGAACATGTATAAAGGGCTCGTGGACAAAGTTGAAGGGGGGAAGGATTGAGGGTGAGAGGTGAAGGTGGGTGGGGCAGGGGAACGTGGTGGTGGGGAAAATGGAGACAACTATAGTTGAACAACTACAACAACAAAAAAATTATAACGCAGCCAAAAAATTCCTATTGCCTCATGATGTCATACCCGTCATAACATCATAGCATAATGCGTTACTGCATTACTCACGTGTCTGTGGAAATGATAAGTATAAACAAACCTACTGCACTGTTGTATAAAAGTATAGCACATACAATTATATACAGTACATAATAATAATGATAATAAACAGTTATGTTACTGTTTATATATTTACTATTTTAAAAAAAAAGAAACAAGGTATCTCAGAAAATGGGTAAAAATAACTCTAAATTTTGAAAATAAACCTTAGTATATTATAGTTAATAGCATGCTCACAGAATATAATTACTTCAAATGACTTATTAAAAAGTTTATTAACTGCATAACCCTAGAACTACAGAGATATCCTTTTAAAATATGACCCATATGGCCATATAAAGAAATATATACAGCCATTAAAAAGAACATGGATAGCCTTGGAAACATTATGCTAAGAAAAAAGCCAGTCATAGAAGGCTAAGTGTTATATGTTTCCATTTAATGAAATATCCAGAATAGGTAAATCCATAGAGACAAAAAGTAGATTAGTATCAGAAAGAATGGAGAATTTGCTAATGAATATGGAATTTCTTTTGCAGGGGATGAAAATATTCTGGAATTAGACAGTGGTGATGCTTGCATAGTTTAGTGAATATACTAAAAACCAATGAATTCACCACTTTAAAAGGTGAATTCTATGGTATATGAAGTATACCTTAATAAAAACATGACTCATTTCTCCTCCAGCTACCACCCTATCTTTTCTCTCCCCATATAGAAAACCCCTCAAAAGACTTACCCACACTCTCTGTCTCTAGTATCTCTTCTCCCACTCTCCACCCACTCCAATTAGGTTCTCATCAACCTTATCACTTTTCCCCAAATTTCTAGTTCTTACCATACACTAAACTATACTAAATTTAAAATATCACCCATAGCACCAGCCTACTCATAATACATAATAGGTTCTCATAAAAGCTTGCTGACTGAATTGAATGAATCAATAATAATAAACACAAACTGAGATCTATATTCAGTTTTTTAAATTTAGGAAGAAGAGAAAACACTAACACTTCTAACATCTTATCTCTAAAATAACTTTCTTTTTTTTTCATTTGAAATGTGGGCCTCTTATCATACATATTGCGAACAAAAATTTTCAGCAACCTGAACATCACTATTTGAATCTTTCAAACAGTTCATTCATCTTAAACACAGCAACTTTCAGTATTACAAAGAATCAAAAATCAACTGAAAATTCTAAAACTATCACCAAAAATTTGACAGAATATGAACTCTTGCTCATCAGAATACAATACTGTACAATTTTTTAAATTAAAAACACAGTTACTCAAATACATTCCTCCAGAAAAACAACTAAAAGGTTGTAAAAGTAACAAGGATCTTCAGACTATGGGTTACCTGTTCCATAGTAGGGCAAGCAATGATATGGATATCCTCAGGACTGAACTCTTCCTTTATCAAAACATGGAACTTCTGGAAGACTTGCTGAACATTATTCTTAGAAAGAGAAGGGGTAATCATATTAAATGAGCCACTGAAAACATATACAGTCGCCTTAAACACGAAGCACTAAAAATGTCAAATCGTAATGTTGGCAAAACAAGTGGAGGAAATATGTCTCTCGTGGGATTACCAAAGACATACATAGTTTGCACTTACAATCTCACATGCTAGCACAAGCCAACTAAGACTCATATAACACTTTCTGAAAAACCAAACCATGGCAAATCCTGTCCCCCAGAGAGTCTTCAGTAGCATTTCTCACAGAAAAGATAATAAAGTTTCTAGACACATAAAATGTACTTTAAAAAAAATCAACCAACCTTGGGTAAGGATGTGAGCTCAACACAGGACTGGAAGTTACGAGTTCTAAATCTGCTCTGTCATTTAATACTTTAGTGCTGCTGTAAGCCATTTAGTTCTACTACTCACCAGTAGCATGGGGCACTATTCCTGAAATGCTGCTCTGAAGTGTAGGGCCACACATCCAATGTGAGGGTCTAAATATTTATTTATTTATTTACTAATTTCTACTTTTAGGTAGGAGATAACCTACTGCCAAAGGTATTTAAGACAAAGTGAGGGTGGAGAAAAAGGTACAATCAGACAAATGTAGGCCTTGTAAGCCTTACAAGAATCGCAGTGATTATTAGCCAACTTCACTAGAATACTATAGCCACAGGAAGAGGTAAACTATTTTTAAATATCCACAGGAAAAGGAAAATGGTCAATAAGATCAGAATAGTTGAGGAGAGTAGCAAACATTCAAATAAATTATCATGATACTCACCCTAACAGGTTTAAACAAGATGAACTCAGTCTCTTTATTGGACAGGTATAATGACATACTTCTCAAGGTCAGAGGCAACTTAGCTTTTATTGTCTTGTAGACATTTGTCACAAGGTCACTGACCTTTGCTGGAAAGAAATTAATCTCTTAGTAGTGTCACAAAAAAAGAAACATTTCCATTTTAATTCAGAGGGGAATAAAGGGAGAGGAAAAGTAGTAAAAGAAAAGACTATTTCCCTAAAGATTTCTTTCACTTTTCTTATTTATCAAGTTTAATCACAAGCCCTATAAACATTCTTCTATCTTCTATTTGTATCTTTTAAATACAAAATTCTAATCCCTAGGGCTAAGGCAGCAAAAAGAATTCCCAAGCATGATTCAGGACATTCACTGGGCCTGTAATGTGGCTGGTGCCTTTGGAATTTGGACATGAGTGTTACGGCAAACTAAAAAACCATTTGCAGAGAGACATTAGTAAGAATCACTTCACAATGACTGACCTTATTCATCCGCAGAACTAGCTCTCAGTAAGAGATGCACTCTGCCTCACAAAATCATTCAGAAAATATCCACACATATTTAAGGGGAACTAAAAATTCATGTAACATTCTTACACTGTATCATCAGAAAGGGAATAGAATTCCAGAAAATTGTAACTGAAATAATTATGTACCCCAAGTGTAGTGTCTGAAAAGAACTGAAATAATTATGTACCCCAAGTGTAGTGTCTGAAAAGAAGTTAAAGATGGAAAAGAGTAGTAATCTTGTTAAGTATTTAAAATACCTAGAGAGCTACAAAGGAAAATATTGATTAATAATTTCAAAGATGCTCAACCTCACTCATAATTAAAGAAAGGCATATTAAGATATTTTCAGACTGGCAAAAATTATAAAGATTGTGAATATCCACATTTGACAGGGGTGTGGGGACCTCATCCACTGATGATGGGAGTACAAATTGGTTCAGCCTCTTCAGAAGGGTATCAGGCAATGTCTAGTGAGACTGAAAACACACATACTCTTTCACGTAACATTTCTACTGCTAGAAATTTACCTTGATGCACTCACAAAATACCAAAATATGTGTGTACAGGGACATTTATTAAAGAGTGTATGGAAAACAAAAAACTAAAAATAATTCAAATGTCATTAATAAAATTACTATATTAAAGAAATTGTGCTACAGGAATCTGTTCTATGCATCCATTAAACAGAATGGGTAGAGCTGGATAGGCTAGTATAGAAAGGACTCCAAGATACAGAAGAAGTTTAAAAAGCAAGGACTACAGTATAATCTTATTTGTACCACATGTTTTAAGTCCATATATGCTGCTATGTACATAAATGATTAGGGGAGAGAAACCATTACTAGTAGTTACCTTTGGGAGAACTAGTTTGGAAGTGGAGAACAGAATTACTTTGCATTTTATACTTTTTCACAATTCAAATTTTATATCATGTTAAAAAAAACTTTCTTTTTAATTGAGAAGGGATGTGGTAGAATGGGGTAAGAAAGTACCAATGCTCTTAAGAAGAAAGAACAAATAATCCAGAAATTGTTTATTTTTCATAAAATACATGAAAGCTCCTTTAAGACAATTAATTCAATAGGCTCTGGTTCTATCATCAATAACACACCTCAAGGATCACTAAGACAGTTTTCAGGGCCCTTGATCACCAAAAGGTGTACGTGGAGCCCAATAAATAAAGTACAGTAATCTTCTCTTATTCAAAGTTTCACTTCCCACAGTTTCAGTTATCCCCAGTCAACCACAGTCCAAAAAGATTCAAAGGAAAACTCCAGAAATAAATAATTTATAAGTTTTAAATTGCAAACCATTTTGTGTGATGAACTCTCACCATCACAGCCAGGACATGAACCATCCTTTTGTCCACTGTATCCATGCTGTATTCACTTGTTGGTCACTTAGCGGTCATCTCAATTATCCACTTGACTGTTGCAATATCACAATGCTCACATTCAAGTAACCCTTATTTTACCTAATAATGGCCTGAAAGCGCAAGAGCAGGGATGCTGGTAATTTGGATAGGCCAAAGAGAGGCCGTAAGTGCATGTATGAATAGGGAAAAAACATAGTATTTACAGGGTGTGGTACTATCCTTGGTTTCAGGCATCCACTAGACAGGGGTGGGGAGTCTTGGACTATATCACCTGTGGGTAAAGAGGACTATGATATCCTCCAATTCCTAAAAAGACATATTTCCTGGCATAAAATAACAAAATGGCATCCGAATTTTAACTCGATCTCTTCTGAGTTTTTCATGAAATGACTCCCAAGAGCCTGATCAAATCTGCACAAACCAGTAACCCTGGGTTTCTAGAGGCCCAAGATAAGTGCCTCAATTCTTTTTGATGCTCTCATCTCAAAAGCCCAAAAATCTCTCTGATATTACATGGGGCCTTCTTTTATTTAAATACTCACCTGAGGATATGTTTACTGATTTTTAGAGAGAGAAGAAGAGGGGGAGAGAGAGAGAACCATTGATATGAGAGAGAAACATTGACTGGCTGCCTCCCAGACACACCCTGATCAGGGATTGAACCTGCAACCTATATGTGTACCCTGACTAGGAATCGAACCTGCAACCTTTTGGTACATGGGACAACACTACAGCCAAGTGAGCCACCTAGCCAGGACCAAGCTGTGGGCTTCCTGTACTACAAATAAAAAAAAATTAAAAAAAAAAGCAACTCCACAGCCCCAAGCAGGTAAGCAGAAAATACAACAAGTAGGTAAATTGAAGTGCCATCATTTTATTCGCCAAGATCTCCTCACTTACGGGAAAAAAAAGATGAGTTAAATAAGAAAACAGCAAGCCCTATTTCAATCTGTCCTTTTGTTAGTTTCCTTTCATCTTTACTAATGACAATTCTAGTTATGCTTAAGAGCAAAACACACCTAACACTGGGGGTTCCATTAGTGTTCCACTTGAAAAAATGACAGCTTCTCTTTTAAGCGAAAGAGGATTTTTCCAAAGGGGCACTATGCATCAAGGCCCTGGGCTTCGCGGTACCAAATATAAACATGGTACCAAATATAAACATGCCTATGCCTATTCGTTGGTTTGTATTTTAAGAAAAATTACACCCAAGAGTTTCATTTACATAACATTCAAAATAAAATCAACTCCTATTTCCAAATAAACTATGTAAGACTAAAATCTTAAGCCCAATCAATGCAAAGATGATTAGAATTCTTTCCGGAACCATGCTGAATTATGAAATAACAAGTCTGTTCCTGACTGTGAGGGGTCAAATCAGGTGGTCACCACCAGGTCAGTATTGTCAGTAAAAGAATCTGGTTTTCTGTCTTCTGACAGAATGTACCACGGCAACAACTATGCTCTCTGTCCTTTAGTAAGGTGACAAAGATTCCAATCTCATACAGTAAACAGAAGACCTAAGGCATGTCACAAAGTTTACTTTCAATAAAGCAAAACAAAGCAAACTTGTATTGACATCAACAAAGTTCACATGACAAATTTTTGAAATAAAATCCTGCCTTCCTTTCAAATACAATTGATAATTCTCTACATTTACAAATCTTCCTAAGAGATACAGAGCTACTCTTTCAACTTCTTAGTTCTAGTTCAACTCCAAATTAATGTGGGGCATTAAATAATAATAACCGAAAAAATTTTAGAATCATATCAATTCATTTTCCCAAAAGAAATACCTGACAGACATAACATTCTTTTATATGGAAAACCAATCACATTAAAAACCTAATTCCTGACTTCCAGCCAAGATAGAGGCATAGGAAGATACACTTTGTCTCTTCGTACAACCAAAAGAAGGACAACAACAAATTTAAAAACAAAAAATAATCAGAACTGACAGATAATCAAACTGTATGGAAGTCCAATAATCAAGGGGCTACATTCATTCAGACAGGTAGGAGGGGCGGAGACGGGCAGCCAGGGCAGAGGAGCCACTGCAAGGCAGTGGCTGGCGCCCCGGCAGTCCCATGTGTGCATGCAGATAAATGGGGGGGAACAGCTGGGGAGTGAGAGAGACGTGCAACCCAGGGTTCCAGCGAACAAAAAGAAAGCCTCAAAACTTCTACTGGTAAAAACCTGTGGGGGTTGGGGCAGCAGGAGCAACGGCCAGTCTCACAGGAGAGCTCATTTGAGAGACCCACAGGATTCTAGAATGTACCCAAACCCACACACCTGGGAATCAGCACCAGAGGGTCCCAGTTTGCTTGTGGGTAACAAGGTAAGTGACTGAAAGCTGGCCAAGAGCCAAGTAAGAGGCATTGTTCCCTCTCGGCCCCCTCCCCCACAGAAAGCGCCACAAGGCAGTGACTAGCGTAGCCCCGTCCTGGCGAATACTTAAGGCTCCACCCCTCACAACGTAATAGGTGCGCCAAGACAAAAAAAAACATGGCCCAAAGGAAAGAACAGATCAAAGCTCCAAAAACAGAACTAAGCGATAAAGGGATAGCCAACCTAACAGATGCAGAGTTCAAAACACTGGTAATCTAGATGCTCACAGAATTGGTGGAGTATGTTCACAGTATGGAGGAAAAAGGGAAGGCTGTGCAAAGTGAAATAGAGAAAAATATACCGGGAACCAACAGTGAAGGAAAAGAAACTGGGACTCAAATCAACAATTTAGAGCAGAAAGAAGAAAGAAACATTCAGCCAGAACAGAATGAAGAAACGAGAATTCAAAAAAATGAGGAGAGGCTCAGGAACCTCTGGGACAACTTTAAATGTTCCAACATCCGAATCATAGGGGCTCCAGAAGCAGGAGAGGAAGAGCAAGACACTGAAAACTCATTTGAACAAATAGTGAAAGAGAACTTCCCCAATCTGGCAAAGGAAATAGACTTCCAGGGAGTCCAGGAAGCTCAGAGAGTCCCAAAGAAGTTGGACCCAAGGAAGCACACACCAAGGCACATACTCACTACATTACTCAAGATTAAAGGTAAGGAGAGAATCTTAAAAGCTGCAAGAGAAAGGAAGACAGTTCCCTACAAAGGAGCTCCCATAAGACTATCAGCTGATTTCTCAAAAGAAACCTTACAGGCAAGAAGGGGCTGGGAAGAAGTATTCAAAGTCATGAAAGGCAAGAGCCTACATCCAAGATTACTCTATCTGGTAAAGCTATTATTTAGATGGAAGGGCAGATAAAGTGCTTCCCAGACAAAGTAAAGTTAAAGGAGTTCATCATCACCAAGCCCTTATTACATGAATATTAAGGGGACTAATCTAAGAAAAAGAAGATGATCAAAAATATGAACAGTAAAATAACAACAAACTCACAACTATCAACAACTGAACCTAAAAAAACAAAAACAAAAACTAAGCAAAATGCTAGAACAGGAACAGAATCATAGAAATAGAGATCACATGAAGGGTTATCAGTGGGGAGGGGGAGGGTGGAGAATGGGGGAAAAGGTACAGGGAATAAGAAATGTAAGTGGTAGGTACAAAACATACAGGGGGAGGTTAAGAATGCTATAGGAAAGGGAGAAGCAAAAGACCTTATGTGTACGACCCATGAACATGAACTAAGTGGGGGAATGCTGGTAGGATGGGGTGTGCAAGGTGGAGGGGAATAAATGGGAGAAAAAAATTGGACAACTGTAATAGCATAATCGATAAAATATATTTTTAAAAAAACAATTATAGAGTTAGAATTTCAGTTACTGGAGTCTGAAAAAGCCAATCAATTAAAATATAATCCATGCTGAACTGTAAAAAAAATAAATAAATAATAAAAAATAAAAACTTAATTCCTGATTATATGCCTGGCGACAGTTAATTCTTCATAGATGCTAACCCAGAATCATCCTTCGGATCTCCTTCACTATCAGCAAAAAGGTTCCCTACCAACTTTGACACAGCTTACACTAACTTAAAACACTAATTCTTTCATTTTGCCCTTTTTAGTTTCAGAGAATCATGATTACAATATAGGCCAGGGGAAGGTCAAATATATCAATCTAAGAAAACTATTTATTCTGGTTTAATGGTAACTTAAAATGGCACAAAACGTACCTAAATAACCCACAAAGTTAGTCATGATTTTAAATGCCTAATGTCTAATGCTAAAGACTAAAAAAATTTAAAAAACCAAAAACTTTCAGCACACAAAAGAACGTTCACTTAGGGAAGAGCAAGACTGGGAACATCTTAAGCATATCTGCCAGTAAGACAATACTGCCTGCCCACTCCCAACTGACACCACGATTTTTATAACTTTTCACACACTCTAAAACATTAAACAGAAGATGTAACTTGCATAAAATGAGGAACAAAATAATGTCCAAGATCTCCTCACAGAGATCTTGTAATACTTGAAAACAGTAGCATTCTCTCCATAACTATCATATACAGTACTTGTATCTAAGCTGTGTAACACAATGACAAACGGGTATACAGAAACAGCCTCAAAGTGTTTCCATCTAAGCCACAGTTTATTTTTAACTGTGTCTGTATTTTTCTACTTCTTCCTTTCTTGAAATGCTTGTTGAAATGCAAGTAGTGTTGGCCAATAAAGACCTGCCAGCTCCAAACTGCATCTTGTCTTAACCCAAAACACAGTCAGAGTAGGAAACCAACTCCAAGCTGTCAGAGCAAGGACTATATAATGGAAATTAATCAATATCCTAAAAAAAGAAATTCCAAATAGTAAAATGTGAATACCTGGTTGTGCCCAAGGCTGCTGTGACAGAGTGTACTTGGGTCCTCCCTGACTGGCCATTGTTTTTAATGCTGAAACCTAGTAGGAGAGACAAAAAGTTTCATTTCACCGATGACAAATTAAACCAGTACTTTTCTCAAGATACATACCACCATTTGAGCCTATTAAAACACAATGATAATCAAACATACATCACTAAAAGAAAATATATCATATTCATAATCCTTTACAACTAATAAACTATTTTAGTAAAACTTCTTTTGTGATTTCAAGGCATTTATTATCTTGCAAAAAACCATAATACTGTCCTGAGGCATTCAACCTGAAATTCTACCTGAGACAAAAATGAGGATGTAGAAAAATGTTAACACAAAACAAGCCTCTCTTTAAGTGAACTGTCATGTTAATATTAAATGATTATTGTATGTTCTTAGAAAAATGTCAAGAGCGGGACAAAAACTTCTTTATATACCAAGAGGGTCCTTTTCTTTATTATATCACAGGCAGAAAATGTTATTTAAAAAAACAAGACTTTCAAATGGCATCAAAAAGCACACTTAACCAACCAGTGCTACAGGTACAGAGCTAGATGCCCACCTTCCTCTCTTCATCTCTTTTCATTCCTCAGCATCAGTACAGAGAAGCAAAACCAAAAAAAGTAGTTAGCTTCTTGGACAAGACTGTTCTTAAGATGGCAAATTATGGTGGAGCTGAGGTGGAGCTGGGAAGCGTGAGGGGCAGAAACTACATAATACATTTTTTTTAAATAGATTGTTAGGTGCCAAGGTCCAGGCCATGACCTTGACCTCACTAACTAATTTCATTAGAAAAATCTGAGCACCAACTCTTTAGACTTCTCATAAAGGACACATAAATATTTAGGCAGAGGACGGACACAGACAGCAGGTAATGTTAGCTCAGAGTTCTCCAGCCTCCCCTCTATTTCTACCAAGTTCCTACTTCTGAACAACTATAGGTCTTTGCTCATATTGCCTTAAATATAAAATCATCCCTTTTCTACTCCTACTCCATTCTTCTTCAAGTCTTTACTTTTCATTTTGAGATGTGACTTTTAACATCATAGCCCAGCTTGGTCTTGGTTTGGGGTGCTATTTCAGACTTGACTGTTGGATCATCATGACCACGTTCTTGGAGAGGCCTTTGTAGTGGCTGGTTGTGGTCTCCTGAGTTTGCCTCTGGAAAGGCTGAAGTAGGGTGATGTGCATAAAAACTATGCTGTTAACTACCTCAAAAAAAATCATACATATGATTATAGATTAGACAATGCTAGAAGAAAAATATGTTCATGTTTAGTGCTGGTGTAGGGGTTCATATGAAAACATTTGGGTCAGATATTTTCTCTCAAACTCAAAAACCCATCCATGTTGTCACAAATGGCAACATTTCACCCTTTTTTAAACTGCTTGTAATATTCACTGTAAATATATACCACATCTTCTTTATTCTTTATCCATTCATCTATCAATGGACACCTAGGTTGCTTTCATATCTTGGCTTATAATGGCACGTACTGTAAATAACGCTGTAATGATCATAGGGGCACACATATCTTTTCAAATTAGTGTTTTCATTTTCTTTGGATAAATACCCAGAAGTGAAATTGCGGGGTCATGTGTATATCCATTTTTAGTTTTTAAGGAATCTCCGCACTGTTTTCCATAGGAGCGGTACCATTTGCAGTCATCTTGAAACAAACTTTTAAGAAGGGCTTGTACTGGTCATGGGTGCAATAGAAAAAAACACAGCATTCTGAGTCAGGAAAGCTGAGTTCTGGGCCCCTCTGTACCTCCTGACTGAAACAGTAATAAGCAAGTCACAGAGTTTTTAGCACTGCTCCCAAATAATTTCCAACATAAATATATAAACATACTCATCTCTCTGCACTTACAAAATAGAAACACAGTGCTCTGAAAACTTTTTCTCCATTTAAATATAAATTCTAAACATTTTTCAGTATCCAATACTTATTTAATAATAATGGTTGCCTATTATTATTCCAGAGTTTAAGCAATTTCATAATGACTTCGTGAATTATTTGTATTATTAAAAACAAATACAAACATGTATATTCACCTCTATTTACTATCTAGATCATGTGTTTATCTTTATTTTAAACCTCAAGGAGTATTTTCATCAAAAGTTTTCCCCAATTAGCCCCATCTTTTTTTTAAAAACCCTACAGGATGAACACAGGCCCACTGTCTCACAAAGGCACTGCTGTAGGCATCTTAATGCTTACATATTTTCTATCTTGATTTCCGATTAGGTAATAACTCCTTGAGAACAGAAATTAAGTTTATAGGTCAAATTCTATTGAACACACCACACCAAGAACAACATTTTAATATATAGTCTTGCTGAGGAAATTAAAAACACTTCAGAGGGAATATTAAGAATAAACTTGCAATACTTTAGCAAACTGCTTGAAAGAAAATGCATATTGCTAAACACAAATCTGACCTTTTAGCATAAACTGGCTTCTAACAATACCCACAACCAGTCTGAATTCTACTTAGTTTCTTTAAAGCAATATTCAATATGATCAAATTCTAGAACACTAAAAAAGTAACAACAGTTTTTGAGTTTAAGAGAAAATATCTAACCCAAATGTTTTCATATGAATCTCTACCCCCAACACCTAGAACACTATTACATTGCCTAGGGCCATTCAAAAATTTAGGGAACAGTTATTTTCCAAGGAGTAGGAAATAAATCAATGAAGCGTATATGTTCTTCTAGAACTTACTTTACTTTTCTCAAGAAATTTCACAAATTTTATCCCCAAATCAGAACGTTTATACTAGACACACGAGGTTCGTCCAGAAAAAGTCCAGCCATTGTTAATATAACAAGAACAGTTTCCGCAATATCAGTGTAACCTGGCAGCCAAGGAGAGTGGACTGGAATGCACATGCATGAACAATGATGACTTCACTGTACTAGTCAGTGGGGGTGGTAGACACCATTGAGTGAACATGTGTACTGTGTAGCTGTCAGCCAAAATGACTGAGCTAGTAGAGCAACAAATCTGCATCAGATTTTGCATAAACTTTGACCATTCCCCCACGGAAACTATTCAGACAATTTAGAAGGCTTTCAGGGATGATATATGAGTGCAGGGCAGGCACAAACACTTCAAAGATGGTCGAGAATCTGTTGAAAGGGACCCATGTTCTGGAAAGCCTGCAACAAGGACAATGCCTGAGAATATTGAACACGTCCAGACTGCAAGCAACAAAGGTTGGCAACTGACAGTGAGAGAACTTGAGGTTGATCTGGGGCTCCCATAAACTACTGTGTCCAAGATTTTGACGCAGGATCTGGGTTTGAAATCTGTCATGGCAAAATGTGTCCTGTGGCTTCTGCTACCTGAGCAGAAGGAACATCATGCTGCAGTTGCTAATGGCCTGATTCAAACTGCTACCAATGAACCAGATTTGGTGCCCTGTGACTTCTGGCTTTTCCCAAAACTAAAATCATCTTTGAAATGGAAGAGGTTTCAGACCCTTGATGAGTTACAGGAAAATATGATGGGATAGGTGATGGAGATTCCAACAAAGTGTTTTGCAGAGTGTTTTTGAACAATGGAAGAGACACTGGGAGAACTGTGTGAGGTCCCGAAGTGCCTACTTTGAAGGAAACTGAGGCGTCATTTTCCTATGTACAATGTTTCTTGTATCTTGTATCTTCTTCAATAAATGTCTCTATTTTTCATATTACATGGCTGGATATTTTCTAAACAGACCTCATATTAAGATGTAGAAATGTTTATCTCGTGTATGCTGGGTCACTCTGCAAAACTTTAGGTTCTCAATCTGTGACACAAAATTGTTGTACTTCACTCCAGGAACCACGGATGTAATGGAAATTAATGAAAAGAAAGCATCTCGACAACAAGAGCCCAAAGAAGGAACTTCATAAACAAAAGAGCCAATTTATAGTAGGAGACAGGGGATCAGAATCAAACCCTGAGTCTTTAGACTCAAAACAGGAGTTCTGACAACCAAAGAACATTCTTTACACACTCACGCAGTTCGTTTTACTATGCAAACCCACATATATTTATCAAATCAGTCCAAACTTAGAAACAAGCTCAGGACATTTTGTGGATGAGACTCACATCCAAATGGTAAATACTGAGACCTACAAACATACATCCGAATGACAGATGAAATACTGTTTCTTTTCTGTACCTATGGATGCTGTTTTTCTTACAATCATCTATCAAAGTACAAGCAATGGCTGCCTTATTAAATGCCAACTATAATAAAAGAGGTACAATATTCTGCACTTATAGGTTTACCCCTAAAAAATCATTTTAAAGTTTTTAAACCCCTTATTCTGTCTCTGCTATGCAGAATAGTAGTAACATTCACCAGGAGAAAGTGAAAATGTCTGGTCGACAAATTCTAAGAAGCCAGTCTTAAATGATCACATCTATCTTTGTGAACCCTAAGCTAACATTGTATGCTTGTTGGGGGGGTGGGGGGGGGCAAGGTGTGTATCTTTGTCTCTGACTCACTCTATGCTCCCTAAATAAAAGGGATGCTCAGTCCTCTACTAAATATGTTGACTGCAAACTCACTGAGGAGCAGTGAAGGACCAGAGTTGAAAGAGTAAAAATGAGGCAACTGTGAATGATCTAAGCAAGGGCACCAGAGAATGAGAAGGGTGAATGGAGCTGGTTTCTCAATGACGATTAGGGGGGCATCTTTCCCGCATCAATCCCACAGTGAGGGGAGAATAGAAAGAGATGCATGAACAGCTCAGCCTTACATAGGTCCCCACTAGAGACATGCAGCACGTTCACAGAGAACAGTTATGTAATTCAGACTTGGAATACATATTTTCTACACAAGTCTCTACTTTTAAAAAGGCGTTCATAGTGTACAGTGTTCCAAAATGCACAACTGTACCATTCTACCAGATTTATCTAACTTATACTAAGGTCAGCTTGGACAACTATATCAGTAAATTTTCATTCTCTTGATTTTAAGGAAACTATGCTTTTTTAGAAAACACTTTAATCCTAGATTTCATTATCAACTTATTTCTGTAGGAAGTTTCAGTCTGCTACTCTGTTATTGCAAACTATGCATTCTACAATATATCCCCCCAATGTTAATATGAATGCTCTCCCAAAAATACAGAGTGGGGCAAAAGCAGGTTTACAGTTGTGAGTACACAAAACACAGAGGCTATTCTTGTATTATTATTTATTAATTATTTTATTTTCCCTACAAATAACTATAAACCTACTTTTCCTCCACCCTGTGCATACTATAATCTACAAGTTGGTTTTCCATCAGTAAAAACTATGATAACTTATCAATAAATTACAACGTATCAATACTTACACCATTTTTAAAAATTAAAACCTGGGAGAAAACATTTCTACCATCCTCTTTTAAAATTTATGTGGCAAGAAAAAAATATATAAACACACTCCAAATATCTGACATGAGTGGGCTAAAATCCACCAATTAATACAATCCAATGATAAAGAAACATTAATCAGGCTGATTTAACATTTCTGTACTTGCTTTTCTGGTATTTATCATTTTTAAAACCAACTGATTCTATTTGCATTGCAGGCTTCAGGTATCAGCATTGCTGGACCCAGCAGCAAGTTACGAATGAACAGTTTGCTTATCTCCCCAGTTAAGGCTTAGGTAAGTAAGTTTGAGAGAAAGGTCTGTAATATGCCTATTCTTTTTATAACATCTTCTAATACAAGTCTGGATAAGCAGTAGAGGTTTAATAAATTTAATAAAAAGTCATTTCAAGACTTTTTAAACATCTATATAAGTCCTTAGTAACAACATTTAAAAAAATTTTTTAATGATTAATTTGGAAAAGGAAAGTCAAAATAGCCACGATCTGAATTTTTCACTGCTGGTATTAGTTAATAGATTTTGGCTAGGAGACAGAGAGATAGATGAGTATAAACTCATTTATCTGGTGCTTACCAATGCAATGATACAAAATCTTCAATTTTCAATTATCCATGCAAATGGAAGAGAGAAATATCACATAAAACAAAAAGGAAAACACTTCGCCCATTTACATAACCGCCCGGATAAGCAGGACTGGGACCACGCAGGTCCTGGTCCAGGAAAAGGGAGAGTCCCAGGCCGAGGCAGATGCCCACCATGTGGGCAAACGGAATGCAGCTGACCGGAAGTGTGTCGTAACTGTTAAGTATTAGCAGTAATTATGTAATTCAGACTTGGAATACATATTTTCTACACGAGCCTCTACTTTTAAAAAGGCGTTCATAGTGTACAGTGTTCCAAAATGCACAACTGTACCATTCTACCAGATTTATCTAACTTATACTAAGGTCAGCTTGGACAACTATATCAGTAAATTTTCATTCTCTTGATTTTAAGGAAACTGTGCTTTTTTAGAAAACACTTTAATCCTAGATTTCATTATCAACTTATTTCTGTAGGAAGTTTCAGTCTGCTACTCTGTTATTGCAAACTATGCATTCTACAATATATCCCCCCTTTCCCTTAAAAACTAAAAACTCTACAAGCAATTTTTATCCAGAAGTTCAAAACAAAGAGCTTCCATAAAAAAGAAACAAGGTGATTTCCTACACAAAATCGTTAAGACATGGGTTTACTATCTCTCTCTGCCAGAGATTTTTATTTGCTTTTTTCAAGATTTTTATTTATTTAACTTTTTAGGGAAGAGGGAATGGAGGGAGAAAGAGATGTAAAGAAACATTGACATGCAAGAGAAACACCAATTGGTTGCCTCCTAAACACCCCCAAATGGAGGCCAGGTCTGCAACTTCGGCGTGTGCCCTGACCAGAAATCAAACTGGCAACATTTGGGTTTGCAGGACAACACCCAACCCACTGAGCCACACCAGTCAGGGCAAGTTTTTTGTTTTTTTAAGCCTCACTTGAGGATATGTTTTTATTAATTTGAGAGAGAGAGACAGACAGACAGACAGACAGACAGACAGACAGACACTAATGAGAAAGAGAAACATCTATCGGTCGCCTCCCATATGCGTGCAACCTTTTGTTGTATGTGGCAATGCTCCAACCAACTGAGCACCTGGTCAGGGCTCTGCCAGAGTTTTCACAAGACAGTAATTAACTGAAAAGAAAATCTAGGGAAAAATTCAAAATCACTTTACCCAATATGCACCAAGGTCTGTACCTTTGTTATGAACTCCTCCAGCTGCTCTACAAACTGCTTGGTCTGCTGCTGAATAAACTGCTCACAGGCTGATTTCAGATGACGGTCCACATCTTTTTTGGAGTCAAGATAATGTTCTCTTATCTCAGGAGTACCCTAAAAAAGATGACAATTTGCTTCTCTTTTTACATGCGTAAAAATTACAGACATGTAAAGAATGTGGTTTACCTCCCACCACCAATGAAAAGGATTCCTTCTTACCTCCAGCAAGAACTCTATCAAGGCATTGTTGCTATTCAGCCTAAAAAATCTTGGAACAGTCATAGGGTTCAGGATTTTAAATGCTGCATCTGTGAAACAAAATTACTCATCCAGTAAATATGGACAGTTTGCAACAGAGAAGCTGAGTTACTGTTTCAGTGTGTTAACACACAGTAAATATAAAGTAATAGTTTTCTATTACCACAAAGCAAGGGCAGTTTCATGTCACCAACTCATCTCCATAATGACAGTGAGATCAGTGCCAAGATGGCCACGGCACCCACGTAGTTATTTTCTGAGTCAGAACTGAAAATGACTACTAGACTTAATTATTCACTTACAGAAAAAAAAAAAGAAAAATGACAATAATTGATACCGTAAAATTTCACTGCTTTACTTTTCTGCTAAATAGTTGTTTTTTTTTAATATTCAAATACTTACCCAGCTTCTTTTGTTAAGATCCCAGCTGGCACAGAAATTTACTCATTTAAAGCAGAGTGAATAAACTAATGTGTCAGCCAGAAAGAAAACACCAAAAGGACATATTTACCCCTTAACCTCCAGACTAACTAGAATCTATGTAAATTATTAATTGAGGTCTCATCGATGTTCAAATGCAATAAGATATAACATTAGTCATGAAAGGTTAGAAGTTTAAAAGTTAAGATAGCAACTGTTACTAGGGATAGTCAGAAAAGACCACTGCTTTGCTTTGCTTTGCTTTGCTTTGCTTTGCTTTGCTTTGCTTTGCTTTGCTTTGCCACACTGGAGAAGGCAAAGCATGCAAAGCTTCCAATCCTGGGTTTGCCACGAGTACTTCTGCCCTGATCCTGACCTTACTGAAAAAGAACCCCACTATCAGATTCGGTGTTTAGAGTAAAAGTTAATGGCTCTTTGTTTCTGTTCTCTTTTCTACAAGATACCTGAAAGAGTGTCTACAATAAATAGAATCATGTCAACATATGGTAGGATTACATAGGTTTCATAATGTTACAGGGAAAATATACTTTAAACCAATATTTGCCAAAATTTTAGGGTATTTCATTTTCTCACACTTCAATGGATCTATACTAGCAACAAATTATGAATTTTTAAAAAATGAAAGAAAGTAGATCAGCCCTGCTTTATCCCATCACTAAAATAAAGTAAGGACTATCAACACCTGGCATTCTACAAGGATAAGAGCACTATTCTCACATTCCACATTGAAAAGAAAGAAGAAAATCAACTAAAATGGTTGAGAGAAAGAAGCCTCTGATGGGAATATGCTCTAAAAAAAAATTATGTATTCTCTCAGGTCAAAAGCCAGGAAATCCGGCTGCTGTTTAAAAAAAAAAAATCACTAAGTATATGAATAATACATCAACTTACTATCCAAATTTCAAGAGAACCAAAAAAGTATTCTCTGTGGTAGAAAAAAGAGAGCATTAGGAAAAGAAGAGCAAAGGGTTTTAATATGACTCATGATGAGACCATGCTGGCTCTCAGGCAAGTTACACCAAGTCTACTAATTTATAGGCATGGTCATTAGGGAACAACATACTACCCTTGGAAGTCCTGTATTTGGAGTTCCACTGAACAACAAAATACAGAAAGTATAATCTGAGTGACTATGAATTCTCTCAATTCCCCCAAGACATGAGAGAAGTTCATTCATTACATAAATGAATGGCTTAAGTCATTAGAGCTTAATTCTCTTGAAAACAGTTAAGAAAAGATAAAGTTTAGATAATTTTGTTAAGTACTTAAGAAAAATGAGGGATATTGGTGGTATACCTCTCACTGCTTAAGATCAACATCTCAGAAAATAACTACTTCAAACTTTTCAAATCATCACTTATTATTTCAGAGACAAATCATTAGGATGAAGGATCTTTCCCAAGATGATCCTATGTGTATTACCAACTCAAAGACCCTTTCTATCTACATAACAGCCGATGTAATAATAGCACTTACATTGTTTTAAACACCTTAAGCTTACAAATCACTTTAACATACATTTTCATTCTTAGTGATCTTAATTGATCTTAATAACACCCATCCAAGATCATGAAAGAGCAAGGAAATGGTGAGCCAGGAACAGAGACCACTTTTTCAGACTCAGGTAAGTACTCTTCCCCTTTTACCCAGCTGGCTTCCTGAATTTTCATGAACTGACAAACTCAATGTTCAAAACTATCCCATCTAGCTGACACTGTAAGTAGTTGTTATGCTGAGTTTTCATTTTTTAACTGGTTATGGTAATATGTGGCAGAGTCTAAGAGAGATGATGCTATCTTACAAATTGAAATGCTCAGATAAAGCTCCTTTCATAAAGAAAATACAGCAAGTTAGATGTAATAGGATGTTGACAGCTCAGCTTAGTATGAACAAGTAACATGCTTAGCAAGCACAGCATGCAAAAAAAATTGCAGATGAACATAAAATAAACCTGTAACCTGTGCTGACACATTTGGACAGGTCCAACACACCCGACTGTGCCAGCCAGGACAATAAAGTACCTCTAGTTTTCTTGAGGTCCAGGGAAATTTCCTTAATGGTGAATTCAGTGTGAAAAGGAGCAATTTGTTCACGAAGAATCAAAAGATGCTTTATTAAGAAAAGTTGTCCATCAATCTGAGTCTACATAAGACAGAAAAATGGATATTATCAAAAATTAAATACAAATATGAACATACAGAACACATACATTATTAATCAACATTAATCTAAGTTTATAGTTGCCTGACCTAACTTTTTCACTCTTAACATAATGTTATAGCACCAACACTCCCTTTTGTTGTGAACTCTCCCCATATAACCCAGACTAGAATTATCTGGAAAAATCTTGGTTCAAACTCTTAACTAACACTGTCACCTGCTCCACTTAGCAAATCCAAGAAAGTAAATCAGACAAAATGTTGTAAAACAACACAGTTAGAAAGAGAAGGCAAATCTACTTTAACTTGGTGCAAAAGTGGAAGAAAGTATTCAGCCTAACATCAGCACGGAGTGGGAAGCAAAAGACGTGCAAAGTGTGAGCAGGACTCTGAACTCCCATGTCTTTCTAGTTTCTCTTCAGTAACACAGTTTTTGCTATTTGGTAAAAGTGGTTTCAGAATCCAGAATATCTGAAATGTTCCTATTTACACAAAAGTACAAAAGGAGTATCCACATGTACGATTATTTAGGCTTACCATTTTGGATCCTCCTGCCACCAACAGAGCGCTGGCCACCTATACCCCTGAGAGTCTCTGCATTTCCTTGCGCCCTCTCAGGACCCATCCACAAAAATCTTGGGATTCAAGCTTAGTTCTCAAAGCTCTGACCCAAACAGTGACAATCATAACTCTCATTTCAGAAAAGAGGTTGTATATTAACAAGAACAAAGCTGAGTTTGTTTGCTCCTTCTACTTTGAAAATATTTCTAATGAAATTCTACTACATTAGGAAAAGAATAAAAGGGCTATGAAACAACATGACTCCTCTCTGGTCTCTCCCCACCTTATAAATAAACACATAATCAATATATAAGTGACTGATGGAAACTAACTTTGCACTCTGGAACACAAAGCATTAGATAAGTAGGGGATGCTACACATTTTGGATATTTGCTCTACTGTTAAAAGAACTAGCAACTCCAATAGGCAAAACAATGTAACATAGATTCAATTTATTTTACTAAAGCTGTTGTGATCCAGCAAATAGTATCATTTCGGTTTACTGATATACTAGGTGCTCAATTTAAGTGTGTAAGAACTATTTCTTGCCTTTAAAGTCTCTAAGACATTAAGTGATTATTTTCATGGATCATTTTTTAAAAAATCAAGGAAGCATTTGAGATCTGGTTCCCAGCATATGTCACCAGTTTGGCTAAAATAAACACTTACAAAAATTCTCTACAGGTTTGGACATTTTTACATCAACATCTATTTGATGTAGTCTGCAGGATTCAGAAGAAGTCCATCCAGGACTATCCCACAGACCTAGACCCAGTGCTAGGTACATTGTGCCTTTTGCACTGGCTGAACTTAGGTGAGTTTCTCTCAGAATTCTGGGCCTCGTTGCTTCAAGCAGCAGGTCATGACTTTATTTGAGCTGTTCTTAGAAACCCTTCGAGGTGGATGAGGGTTGAGATAGCCCAGGGAAAGGAGGGAAAAAATGGGTTATTGCTTTTAATCTCAGCACTTTTTTTTTTTTTAAGAGAGAGAGGGGAAGGGAGGGAGAAAGAAAGGGACAGAAACATCAATGTGTGGTTGCCTCTCACGTGCCCCTTTCTAGGGACCTGGCCCGTAACCCAGGCATGTGCCCTAACTAGGCATCGAACTGGCAACCCTTTGGTTCGCAGGCCAGCACTCAATCCACTGAGCCACACCAGCCAGGGCTAATCTCAGCTTTTTAACTGGATTGCTACTGAGTATCTGAACAAAATCTTTCCTGGTTAAATGACAGACTGAACTCCCTTTAGTTCCAAAAGAGAAAGGGTATTTGCTTCTCTAACCCAAACAGCCAACAGGTGTCAATGGTTGTTCAGATCCCCAAATCTGGAGTGGCAAAGACGGGCACCAGGAATCGCCCAGTGCAGTAGTGCAGCTTAACCCAGAGAAGCCAGCAGGAGCCCTAGAGAGAAGGGCAGGGCACCCTGCAATGGGTTCAACCCAAGAGAGGAGGCTGCGGGAGACTGAGAGAGGGGTCTATGCCTATGAAAGAGTCACTGTTCTGATGGCATCTGGTAAGATCTCTCTGGCCCTTGCTCAGATATGCTTAGGTGACTAAGAAATTTTGTGGGTTTGCCTGAGGAAAATTTCCTCTAAGGCAGTGGTTTTGAACTTTTTTTATCTCATGGAACACATAAACTAATTACTAAAATTCTGCGGCAAAACAAAAAATATATTTATTGCCAACCAGACAAAAAAATAGGCATAATTTTGATTCATTCACACCAGACGGTTAAGGTTGTGTTGGCTGTTGTTATTTTTTAATTTGACAATCTAAGGGAAGACAGGTCACTACCCCTGACCAAACAGTCAGGTATTGCATGTTTTAAAAATTCTTGCAGCACACCAGTTGAAAATCACTGCTCCAGAGTGCATAGCAGTCCTACAGGGATATTTACTGCATTTGGCTCATCTGGAAATGTGCACATAAGGGCTGACTTTTCCTAGAATACAGGTTTCAAAATTAACAAGGGAAATCCTGTCTCTGAGACCAATAAGGCCCATGACAGTCAGACTCCTGTTAATACTAAGATAACCAAGACGAGAATCCTGTGATACTTCTAAATTAATCTTTTGTGCACACAATTAGAAAAAAATAATTAAAAAACTATAAAATAAGGGAGAAAGAATGGAAAGCATATTTAATTGGTTTCTCAAAGCTTCAAAAAGAGGATTTACATGCAAGGGGGGACCCAAAAAAAACCTTAATTATCTCCTGGAGGTGGGCCCCTTACAGGCTTCCTCAGCTAAGGTGAGTGTTCCAGGAACCCATCTGTCCATCTGTATCAGTGCGCCAGCTGGCATTGTTGTGAGAGGATGCGTTCGGCTTCAGCGAATTTTTTTTTTAAGACTCTTTCACTATGTTTGCCCATTTCATGATGGGGATTTATGAGTGCACCTGCCTACTCCATGCTGAGTGTTCAGCAATTTTTGACCAAAAACGGCATGACCTCTGTGCCCCACCCTCCCTATTCACCCGATTGCCCCAGCAACTTTTTTTTGTTTGTTTTCCTGGATGAAAAAAGTCCTCAAAGGGAAATGTGGCAGAGGTGAAACAAAAGCAGAAGCACTAAAAGGCATCAAAATCAACAAATTCAAAAACTGTTTTGAGCAGTGGAAAAAAATGTCTCAATAGGTGTATTGCATCAAATGGAGAGTAATTTGAAGGTGACTAAAGTTTAAACATGTAAGAATAAATACACAATTTTTTATAAATAAAGTAGGTTATTTTGGGGTCTCCCTTGTAAATGGATCAACCTCTGATGTCGTTTAGGTGTCAAACCAATCCTCTGACGTATTAAAAATAGCTGTCCTATTTCAGAAAGGGGAAGGTCATTTGGATCTTGTCAAAGACAGCTATAAATTGGAAATTTCTCCAAATCAAAATTTGGATCCAACTGTTCTCTTATTTGCATCTGTCTATGTATGTCTATATATGTATGTTGTAAATGTGAGGTAATTTTCTACCTCTGGACGGTATAGTTAAAATTAATTTAAAGGCAAGTGCTCATAAGGGTTATTGTAGAATCCTCAGACATACAGAAACTAATGCAAATGCTTTTCAAATTCATGTGATCAAAGATTAATCCTTAGTAAATATAAACTAGTTTAAGTTCGTTGGTTAACTTAAGTAAAACTGACATGCCTTTATTTAACCTAAGTTTTACAAAAATAAATCCGTTAATAATTGACACTGATGTCTATGAAATATGTTTCTAGAGGTTATAAAATGTCCTCATAAATCTGCCAGGCTAAAGAATTCAAATTGTTTATTTCATACTTTTCATTAGAAATTGAAGTTTTAAGGGTTAAATCTCAATATATGTAATAATAACTTTGTGGTGTTCCAGAAGGGGCCCTGGAACACCTCAAAGGATTTTTTTTTTATGTTAAATTGCATGAGAAACATTGCAAAATAACTGATGAAACATTTCTAGAGTATATTATATGGGTAAACAATGACAGTAATGTAAACAGCTGGGACTACACGAAGCCCACAATGGCCGCTTGGTTCTTTACCTGGCTCCTTGGCAAACTCATTTTTTGTTTTTTACATTCATTTATGCATCATAGTGCATTTAAACTGAACTTAGATGAAGGAACTTATGAGCTGACATTATTGAAAGGAGCTATCTTACAATATTGCCGAAGACTAATAGTCACTTAAAGAAAATGCCAAGTTGGTAACTGCTTCCTTTCAGAGCAAACTCCCAGGAGACAAAGACTTCAGATACTGTTTTCTGAAAGACCATCAAATAAAAGACACTCTCCAGTCTCACTGGAGGAAAACTGATCAAGTATACAAGCACAAATGGACCTCTACCCTTGTCTCTGACACTTGCCACTGCCTACAATGGCCATCAAAGACTCCTAGAGGATGAGAGCTATTGACATCGGAGGTAGACATCCCAAGACATCAACAAGGCCTGTGTACCTACTGATTGACATTGAACTCAGACTCCGTTCTGCTTGTCATTACTTGTCTATTAATGATATTAGTCATAGTAATAGTTACCCTTGTTCTTTGGGTTTTTGTATACAGTCCAAATGTTTATGATTACTGAACATGTATAAGATAAGTGTTATTACCCTTTTCATGTCTCCTATAAATGTTATACTATTCATAGATGCCAATATAGAAAAATGAGACATAACTTGGCAATTAGACAAAACTTGAACATGACAGTTCACATGATAGAAATGAATCAGAGTGTTTTATTCACAATGAAAGCCAGAAGGCCTTCCATTTACCGGCCCTTCCTTCTTGGGGAAAAATTCAGCCTCAACTCAGAGTCCCATGATTATGGTATTGTCTCATCCCCAGTGGTCAATCAGACAAGGTCAATACTGAGCATCCCTAGGAAAGTCTTCCTAGTGCTGTGAGACCACACTATGTGACCAAAAAGTTGGTCATCATATCCTTTGAACTGATTTATGACCAAAGGAGGAACTGAGGATGAAAAAAGGGGTTCTATGAAAAGTAACCTCAGGGTCATCTGGTCATAAATTCCTAACCAGACCGGTCATGATGGGTAGTTATGCCCCAGGAATACAACTTCTTTACCAAAAGGTTTATCTTTGCCTTAAGAAAGCCCTGTCCGTTGTTACTGTGAGTCTCAGTTAACACACCTTTAATATGCCTCTGTCTAAAATATAAACGCCCTCAAGAGGGCAAATAATCTTAACTATCCTGTAATCCAATTCCCACCTTGCTTTCTCCCACCTTCATGTAATCTTCCCTTACTTACTCTACTTAATTTCTAATGCATAAAAGAAACCACAACTATTATTCTGCACAGCATTTGAAAAATTACTCCCTGGCATATCATCAGTTTGTCTCAAAAAAAAAGCTGAAAGGTACACTGGCCAGGTGGGTCAGTAGGTGGAGTGTCATCCAATACAAAAAGGCTATAGGTCTGATCTCTGGTCAGGGTACACACCTAGGTTATGGGTTCAATCCCTGGTTGGTGTCCACAGGGATATAACTATTACATGTTTCTCCCTCTCCCTTCCTCTCTAAAATCAATAAACATAAAATTGAGTGAGGTTGAAAAAAAATGCTGAAAATCAAAAGTATACAAACTCAGCCATGAAAATAAATTCATTAATGCTTATCAAATTGAGGGCCTTCTCATATACACTAAAACCCCTTATAATACGTAGGAAACAAATAAAAAAGGCAATGAGGGCAAAAACTGAATTATCAAAAAGCTCTTCACTCCTCCCTTAAAAAAAGAGAACAGTGATACAAGAGGACATAAGCATATGAACTATATTTTAATTAGGATAATTTTTTTCTTCTGATGATCTAAGAAATACACGTTCAATGTGGAAAATCTAGAAAATTAAATAAAAGCGCAAGGACTTCTGGTGAAAACGGTGGCATAGGTAAACATGGCTCGCCTCCTCCACAACCACATCAAAATTACAACTAAGCTACAGAACAACCATCACTCAGAACCGTCAGAAACAGAGTAGAAGCCTGACAACTCCAGGATTAAAGAGGCCACATCCAACCAGACTGGTAGGAGGGGCGGAGATGCAGAAAAGGCTGGTCCCACATCCACGTATGGTGGATAAAAATTCAGGAGGGATATCTCAGGAGCAAGGAGTCCCAGGCCCACACCAGGCCCCCAGCCCAGGATTCCACTGCCAGGAAGGTAAGTTCCCATAACTTCTAGCTGCAAAAACCAGCAGGAATTGAGTTGGTGGAAGAAACTTCTGAAGTCCCACACAGTCCTTAAAGAGCCCATACACAGACTTACAGACTCACTCCCACTGAGCTCCAGCACCAGGGTAGCAGCTTGAAAGGCACAAGTGGCATACAGGGAGGAACAGAAGTGTCTGGCATCCAGGTAAGAGCTGGGGGAGAGTTTTCTCCCCTCCCAGACAGAGGCAACAACATCACTATCCCTTTTCTGAACCCTTCTCCCAAAGAGCCAGGGAACCAGAAGGTGGGTGCCACATTCAAGACTCCATCAACCTGGCTAACACTGTTTGCCCTGCCTTGGAGATCCCCTGAGACTCCGTCCCACCCAAATTACAGGCCTACCCAAACTGTAAGATGACTTTTCCATATAAATGGCTGATCTTGGCTCATGCTTCACAACTTCCTAAATCCTTTCAAACAAGCAACAGCTGGTCTCAGTGAGCTCCCAGCCCCAGTAGCTCTCGCTAAGTGGCCCCAGTCCCAGCACTAGCAGCAGCCAGCCTAGATTCACCACTTGGCTTCACCTGGGAACCTCCAAATGCAGCACAAGTAGCAGCCATCTCAGATTACTTTACAATTCATGCAGGGTGGCCCCAAGCAAAACACAGGTGAGGGCTGACCTTGGCCAACGTTATCCAGGAAACTGAAAAGCCTGTGCAACCAGTGGATAGCTACAGACCATGTCAGAGCACCGCCACCCTGGCCCTGCACAGCTGATCCTCCATGGAGGGCGGAGGTTGGTGGTCACAGCCAGTCCTTGTAGCTGACTGGCCTAGGTAAACCCCTCCCATTGATCTGCCAACAGCGATCAAGGCTCAACTACAAGAGGAGGGTGTATACCCAGCACACACAAAGGGCGCACCTCACGTGCCCAGCTTGGGTGATAGGGGAGGCTTTGCCATTGAACCCTACGGGACACCTACTATATTAAGCCACACTACCAAGACACAGAGTCAAAGCAGTTCTACCTAATACAAAGAAACAAACACAGGGAGGCTGCCAAGATAAGGAGACAAAGAAACAGGGCCGAAATGAAAGAACAGATCAAAACTCCAGAAAAAGAACTAAACGGAGATAAGCAGTCTATCAGATGTGGAGTTCACAACACTGGTTATAAGGATGCTCAAGGAAATTAGTGAGGACCTTAAAAGCAAAAAAAAATCCAGTCAGAAATGAAGGATACACTAACTGAAATAAAGAACAATTTACAGGGAATCAACAGTAGAGCGGATGAAGCCAAGAATCAAATGAATGATTTGCAACACAGGAAGCAAAAAACAACCAATTAGAACAAGAAGAAAAAAGAGTCCAAAAAAACAAGGATAGGGTAAGCAGCCTCCATGACAACTTCAAGCGGTCCAACACTCACGTCACAGGGGTGACACAAAGAGAAGAGAAAGAGCAAGAAATTGAAAATCTATTGGAAAAAATAATGAAAGAAAACATTCCTAATTTGATGATAGACATGCAAGACCAGGAAGCACAGAGGGTCCCAAACAAAATGGAGGCAAAGGGGCCCACTCCAAGACACATCATAATTAAAATGCCAAAAGTTAAAGGTAAAGAGAGAATCTTAAAAGCAGCAAGAGGAAAGAAGTTAGTTGCCTACAGGGGAGGTTCCCATAAGACTGTCGGTTGATTTCTCAAAAGAAACGTTGCATTCTAGGAGGGACTGCCAAGAAATATTCCAAGTCATGAAAAACGGGGACCTACAGCCAAGATTGCTCTACCCAGCAAAGCTATCATTTAAAATGTAAGGGCAGATAAAGTGCTTCCCAGACAAGGTAAAGCTAAAGGAGTTCGCCACCGCCAAGCCATTATTACAGGGAATGTAAAGGGACTTATTTAAGAAAAGGAAGATCAAAACCATGAACATTATAAAGGCAACAAATTCACAACTATTAACAACTGAATCTAAAACAAACAAAACAAACTAAGCAAACAACCAGAACAGGTACAGAATCATAGATGTGGAGATCACTGGAGGGTTATCAGCTGGGTGGGGGAAGGGGGAGAATGTGGAAATGATGTAGGGATTAAGAAACATAATTGAGGGGGATAACAGGGGAAAAGGAGGGGAAGGGTCATCAAGGGGGGAAAAAAGCATAATTGGTAGGAACAAATAGAGAGAAGTTAAGAACAGTATAGGAAATGGAGAAGCCAAAGAACCTACATGCACAACCTATGGACATGAACTAAACAGGGGCAAGGGATGGCTGGAGGGAAGTGGGGTGCCAGGCAGAGGGGAGCAAAGGGGGAAAAACTGGGACAACTGTAATAATATAATCAATAAAATATTTTTTAAAAGAAGAACAGAGACAGAATCATGGATATGGGGGGCATTTTGATGATTGCCAAATGGGAAGGGGGTGTGGAGGAAGGGGTGCAGAGGTGAGGGGATTCGGAAGTACAAATAGGTAGTTAGAGAACAGCCATGGGGATGTGAAGTACAGTACAGGAAATGCAGCAGCCAAAGAGCTTATACGCAGGACCCATGGACATGAACAGTGGTGTGTGGATTACCTGAAGGAGTGGGGGGTGCTGGGTGGAGCGAGGTAAAGAGGGAAAAATTGGGACAACTGTGATAGCATAATCAACAAAATACATAAATAAATAAGTAAAAGGAGGAAAAATCATTCGCAGTCACCCAAAAGCTTTTAATGTTACATTTTTCTTTTTTAAATCCCCATCTGAGGATATGTTTATTGATTTGAAAGAGAAAGGAAGGGAAAGACACAGAGAAACATCAATCAGTGTCTTCAATATGTGCCCGACCAGGGATTGAACTCACACTTGGACATGTACCCTAACCGGGAATCAAACACGCACTGTTTTGGTGTATGGGATGATGCTTCAACCAAGTGATCCACTGATCCAGGGCATCAGTGTTACATTTTTTTAATGTATGTTTTCATTACATAGTTATGTATATTTTGCCTATTATAAAAAAGGAGAGCTCAACTTGAAAAAACTTTTTAAGCCTTGTTGGTGTGGCTCTGTGGATTCAGTGCCGGCCTGTGAACCAAAAGGTCGCCAGTTTGATTCCTAGTCAGAGCACACACCTGGGTTGCAGGCCAGGTCCCCAGCTGGGGGCCTGTGAGAGGCAATCAATAGGTGTTTCTCTCTCGCATCGATGTTTCTCTACCTTTCTCTCTCTCTGCCTTCCCCTCTCCCTAAAAATAAATAAATAAAGTCTGAAAAAAAATACTTTTTAGAACTTAAATCTGCCTGGCTATAACTTAACTTTCCATCCTCTTGTAGTCCCCATATCAAAATTTCATTTCAACTCTCCATTCCAAATGGGAAGACACATTGGTCACAAAGGTGGCATTTTTCTAGCAACAGGACCCAAAATTCTTTTGTAAGTTTTTTGTATTTTTATTTTTTTATTTGTTTAAAGCCTTGAAGTCAGAAATCAAGTTTGTAAATCTGAAGTCCAGAAAGGTTAACAAGGTTTGAACCCTCCAAGCAGCAAAGAAATCTGGCCTGAAACAACCCCACAGGCAGCAAGTATTCTCAGTGGAGAGTTAGCAGAGCAATACTTTCAACCATGCTGTATTTCCAGAAAAATAATCTCAGAGGTCTTGGGAGAAGCACATGGCAGCAGTTTTCAACCCCAGATCTCTTCCTGATTAAAAACTGTATGTCACAAAGCCATGGCAACTACTTCTAGTCATACAACACATGGGTCACAACTGCCTGTCCTCCAAACTGACTGGCTGATTTCCTCCAAGTATGACCATTCAACTATTTAAAAAATCATTGTAAATTAAATTAGATTAAATTAAGTTAAAATAAAACATCATTGTAGGGATTATTATAATTCGCTATGTTTCCTTGAAAACCCTGTTTTGGTATTCCAAGGAAATAACAGTCCAACACCTCCCCAACTGCTAAGACTATAACAAGAAAACTTTACCTTATAGAATTTATAATCTAATTATTATTTTTGATACTTTAGCAAACTTGAGAACTCTCTTACATGGTGTAGTCTTTATTCAGCACTACAGTGAAATCCAAGCTTCTCTCAAAGGCCTGAAAATCAAGTCATTAAACCAACAAATCCTACTGCTAAAATGGCTTTAAGTTTATGTGCCTATAAATAAATGCTATATTCCATAATGTTATTATAGGTAACAAAATTTCATGTAACACTTTGTCAAACCTTGTTTTTGCTGATAGATTCTGATGCTCCAAGTAACGACTGAATGCAAGCAGACAAGGCTTCCTGTGATAATCCTTGGAACACTGCCCTCTGGTGAAATAAAAGAGAAACATCACCCTACAGCACATCACAAACAGAAGAAATAGGTCATAGGCTGAGTACAGGGACCAACTGCTTGCCCTCATCCATTGGATTAATTTCTGTTACTGGCAATATTCCTCCTGGAATTTTCTATTCCATTACAATTTTTCTAGACTAACACATAGTTTCATAATTTGCATCTCTCAAAACACTCATGGACTCTTTAATAATACTTCTTAAGCACCTATATCACGCCAAGCTCTGTGCTAGATGCCGGAAGTACAGTGTTGGGTACACAAGGCCGATGAGATTCTGGCCTCATGAAGCTCTCACTCCAATATGATCTCATGCTGAAGGCTGTTTTTCAAACATATGAAACCAACTTTAAAACAAACCCTCAGTAAATCCACTTCTAAAAATTTACCCCAAGTGATTAGTGAGTAGTGTATAAAATTCATGCATGCACAGTATTATTTAAAACAGCAAAAAGTTGGAAATAACTTAAATGTCCAATGATGAAGGGGCTGACAAATAAAATATTAGTAATCTAAATTATAGAATGCCTCATGAAATCAAAAAATGCTAAAGGAGATGATGAAAACCTATAATATATAATTAGGTGAAAAAAACAGGTTATAAAATGGCATATTAACTATGATTCTTAAATTAATTCTGTCACTTCTACGTCTTCCCAGAGGTGTCACATGTTGGTCTGGGCAGGCTCTCCTGTCAGCGCCCTTGCTTCCCTCCCTGTGTCCATTCTACCCAAGATGGAATTGTTATGAATGAACGTGAGCAAAATATTTATTATTAAGCCACAGTCCTGGGCCCTGGTCTCATACTTGATGCTCTTTTGTTTTTGTTCCCTCTCTTCTATTTCCCATGAGGTTACAGTAGTAAGAAGAGACGAGGGCTGCCTCTTGCTAGGTCACTGACTCTACTTTAGGAAGCCTGAAGATAGTAGCTTAGACCAAGACGCTCTCTGTCCTGTTCAGCCTTAATGGGGCTTTCATGGGATTTGTCTTTCCTCACCTTTGATGGGTAAGATAGAGAAGGATAAGACACGAATATAAGATAAGTAAAAAAAAAAAAAGCAGGCCTAGGGACTAAAATAAATACAGGTACAGTAACATCCTTAAGCCTACCTCCTATTTGGCTACAATCCATGTTAAGAGCCTCAGAGGCTTCACTAGGGTCTGTGATGACAATGGCTTCTATGTGGAAGTGCCCCCTGCACATTTCCCCTGGGATACTGGCTCCACTGTAGGAGGTTTCTGAATCCCAGCATAATACCATCATTCAACACACCTGCTGAGGAACCTGGGGAAAAGTAATGTCAATGTCCCAAACTGCCTCTGGAAGAGACCTCATCAGTTGGGCAAAAAGGCTGAGACATCTCACTCTGTAGAGGTGATGTGGCCTCACCTCGAAAAGTTCCAAAACTGGGCAAAAAGCACTTTGTGGTTGAACTTCAGAATCTCCAAGCACAATATCCAGTAACTGTGCAGTTTAAAATAGATACTAAGTATTGTGCATGCTACTGAGCCAATGAAACAACTGTGCAACCTTGTTCAGGTCCTAGGACTCTGAGTCCGAGTATCTCTGTAGTCAGAGGGGGTACACATACCCCTCTGACCCACATTCTTAAGGAACAGTGGCACCTAGACAATTAATTACATGACTTGTATTTAGTTGCTTCTCTCTTTATATGCTATTTGGGTTACAACAATCAAACTAGTTTTTAAAAAGTAAATTAAAACCACTGAATTTTATAAACTATTTTGGATCAGCAGTAAACCACTAACTGTATATTAATGTACACAAATCTGTCCTTTCAGGGATTGATAATCATAAACTGGAAAGCTCAAAATAACTGTTACCTGAAATCAATGCATAATGTAAGTTGGGGCTAAAAAAAAAAAGCAGGGGTAGGGGAGAAGGGGTTCTGTTAATTTCAGCAAATAAGTAAAATCAGGCCATGGTTAGAAACACATGTAAATATGACTTGTTAAGGAGGCTGATTTAAACTGAGTGCAAAACTAAAGTATCTGCATTTAATACTAAATTTAAGTACTAAATGTATACTGTAGCGACGTGACATTGGCTATATCACTTAACCTTTCTGCATCTCTTTTTCTTCATCTATAAACTAAGACAAGTGAATTAATCCATAGTTTTACATTTATTTGTGGTCACAGACCCCCGTGAGAATCAATACAAGCCATAGCCCTTCTCCTCAGAAAGACACAAATACAATCATGCATACACAATTTTACCCAAAACATCAAGGTGTTCACAGACTACCCAGAGTCTGCTAGTGGCTTCTAAGGTTCTAAAGAATGCTCAGGTTAAGAAACGCTAAATCAGACTGATCTTAAAATTATATCTATATCTAAAAACCATATGATTCTAATCTAATACCAAGCAAAATTTAGATTCACAGTTCATTATCACAACTACAACTACTGTATCAAGATAATAAAATTAAATTTAAATTTAAAAACATTTCTAATGAAATAACAAGCAATTTACAGTAAAGATACAAAAATTTACACACGTACATCTATGCATCTGTACAATTTGGAGAGACACACAAGAGTTCGTCGAACAGTAGGATACCACATTCCATGAAGATCTGCTGGAGAAATTGTGGTCTGTGGTCTAGGACTGAAAGATTCTGTTGAACCTAAAAACCCAAATGGAAAAGAAAACACATTTCACACACACACAGATTTATCTTACTTGCATAGCATCTATAAACTGTTCTTGCTAGCTACCACTTGCTGGAGGCATCCCCTTTCTCTAGTCCCACCTTTAATCTAGATGGTCATAAGAAACTTAGTGACAGATGAGATAAAGCACAATATGTATATATGCATGCATTCGTGTGTGTTCTCACATACTCAACCTAACTGTTTTTCTCAAACTGTGATCAATAATCTTTATGGAATACACGAACAGTATACATGTTACAGAATACCGTGCAGCCATTACAAAGGAGGCAGGTCTGTATGTATGCAGTCACATGAAAGCAAGCAGGAGCCAATGGAGGGGGGCAGTGACAAGCAAACAAAGCAACGTTAAACAGGAAGACTAATCAAAGCTGGTTTGCTGACAGCCTGCCTTCCATGCTCTAAGCCGTATCATTCACAGGCCTTCCCGACTCCAAACACCTTCACTTCCATCCCTCGCCACCTACCCTGCAGACAGGTTTTTCTTATGACTTCCTTTCAGAATTACTTTCTTATTACTTTCTACAGACTTTCTTATTACTATCTCACCTCCTAATTATTACATCTTAAAACCCTACTCTCTGACCACAATATCTAGGTGATTTCCCATTTTTCACCTGTTTACTCAAAAATACACTGCCAACTCCTCTTCCTTTGGTTTCAATCACACCCTAGCCCCTTGCCTGCTTCTGATCTCTCTGGCTATTCTGTTTCAGTGAACCCACTACATTCCTCTACCTCATTTGCTCCTTAACAGCAGCATCTGCTAAGGCACTTTCCCACGACCTCTGCTATCACGACTCTACTCTCTGTCCTGGGGTGGGCTTATATAATAAGCCCAAAGCATCGACTACTCCTCTTTGTCTCTAAGCCAGTCCCTCTTTATAGTTCTAGAGCAGCACTGTCCAACAGAAATATAATGTGAGTTATAAATGTGACATTAAAATGCCACATAAAAAAGTAAAAAGAAACAAAATTAATTTTAATATATTTTATTTAATCCAATATATCCAAAATATCATCACTGTACCATGTAATCAATATGGAAATTACTAGTAAGATATTTTCCATTCTTTATTTCATATTACGTCTTTGAAATCTGATGTGTACTTTACACACTCGTGGCACATTCAGACTAGCTACAATTCACATACTCAAGGGCAGGTGGCTCCCATACTGGACAATACAGCTCTAGATTCATATAACACAGATGCTCTCTGTAGTTCCACATGGGCCTTACTCAATCTTTCTCAGCCCCCAACCTAGTGTGTCATTAAATTCTGTTGATTCAAACTTCAACCATATCCTTCATCTATATATTTCTCTCCATCCCCCAGTCACACCTTAGTTCAAAACATCTGTTTCAGAAGAAACAATCTCCTAATCGGTCTCTATAGTTCTGTCAACATTACCCTATTGTAAAGCCAGGTATCAGTTAAAGAATAGGCTGTCGGGAGGAAAGGGAAAACGTACAAGGCCAGGGTTAGTAAGGCAGAAATGTATTCTAGTCTCTCCAACAACTCCTCAAGAGATTTACTAAGATTAAGGCATATACTAGGACCAAGATATATGCTAGCACCAAGACATACACTAGGATATGGCACGGATTCTATTTTAGGGGACAAAATTTCAACCCCCTATAGGTCTCTCTTCCTAGCAAGCATAATAAAATGGCTTTGTCTGATCTGGATTTGGGGTACCAACTGTTTATAGAATTGGCTCAATATCTGATGATGCCCCTGGGGATTTGGGGGCAACATGGGTCATGGAGTGTCAGTGCCCCCCACTCCTAGCCAGTCCTATGGAGAGCTGAGCTTTAGTGTCACCTTTATAGCTGGGGCGGTGGGGAGAAAGGATACCCTACTTCCCATCTAGCTTTTTGTCTAGGTAACTCATGAGTACCCAAGGCTATTCTTGGACAAGTTTGCTCGTTGCATAACATGCACTCCAGTCCAAGTTATCCCATACATTTGTTATTTTTTTACCCCAGTCCCAGGCACTCAATATATTTATAAAATGCAAATCCAGTGGTGCAGTTACCCTGATACACTATATTATATTAACTAGAAGCTCAAAGTCCAAGGGACACCTAACACCCTATCACAATGTAGCCTGCTTTACCTGCTCCTACTATAATACTAACAACCTATGCCCAAGCACACCAAACAGCCTGACTTCCCCAAAGCGGCCAGTCCTCCAATCCTGCATGCCATCCTCCATGCTGTTCTATCTTAAGTCTACCTGGCTTTCTCATACTCATCTATTTAACCACTACAGCTTTGAGACAGCACACCTCTCACTGAACCCACCTTCTTGCACTCAAATTTCTTCTCCCTTCATAATTTTGATGCCCCTCTTCCATGGTCCAAGAGTGTCTTGTGCACACCTTTAATATGTCACCACTGAATTATGCCTGTGGTTTGTCAATGTCCTACAACTAAAGTGTGGGCTCCACAAAAGCACAAGGTATTTTTCATGCCTGGGATATGACAAGTCCTCAATAAAAGTTTTTTAAATGAATAAATAAGAGTCGGAAGTTAAAACACCATAACATACCGGATTTTGTCAGATTATTAGACTTTGTTTCTTCTAACCGAATATCTGAAAAAGAAGCTTCTGAAGGTACCTTCTTCTGTTCATCTTTTAAACTCTGTGCAATTTCCTATACAGAGAAATCAGAAGGAACATTAAAGTGTAGTTTTCAGCTGTTTGGCAATATGAATGTGTTCTTCCCATAAAGTAATAAAATAATAATAATAATAATTAATTAATGGCCTAATTAAGAGAACTATGCCAAAACAACAAATGGAAATGAAAAAGTTAAATTATTATAGAGTGTCTTTATTCTCCTAAGCACATTCATAGCCTTTTCTGAAACACTAATTTAAGAACCACTACAAGGTATCTATTGAGAGTTCGAATATGTAAGATTCATATAAAAAGTATAATTTTCAACTTTTAAGTTTAGAAACAAAGTACTCAAATTTCATAAAGAAAATAAGAAAGGGAGGGAGGAATGAGAGAGCACGATATCCTAGATCAGGCTGAGAAACAGATCTAGTTCTCATCATATCCACTTTGCGGCCTTTAGAATCAAGGCAGCTCCTGCAAAGGAACTATCTCTATGCTCTCTGGAGTTACCATTAGCAATCCCTAGACACCAAAAGATAATTCCTACCACGAACCTGAAGAATAACAAACGTTGGACAAAATCCAAACAGTCCCAATACTATATGCCCTAACCTCCCATATTACTGATCCCTGCAGGTCTTATTTTACATATTATAAAAATTATAGTATTCAAATAATTAATATAACTACCCAAAATAAAATAAATTTAAATAGAAGTCAGGAGAAAAAAAAGTTTAGGAAAATAGCCCTGGATGGTGTGGCTCAGTGGATTGAGCATCGGCCTGCGAACCAAAGGGTCACCGGTTCGATTCCCCAGTCTGGGCACATGCCTGGGTTGCAGGCCAGGTCCCCTGTATGGGGCACATGAGAGGCAACCGCACATTGATGTTCTCTCCCTCTTTCTCCCTCCCTTCCCCTCTGTCTAAAAATAAAAAAAAAATAAAATCTTTTTTAAAAAAAAGTTGAGGAAAACATTCTTAAAACAATAAGTAAAGGCATAAACTAAACAGGCTGGCATATTTCAAGCCTCTTAGCGTTAAGACAAACATACCTATCAGTACACATGTATCAGTGTAGGCACTGACACAGGTCAAGGTAAAATGCTGGTGAGCATTTGGAGCAACAGGAAGGGGCTGGTATATGCACATATATTTCTTTGCTGTGTCAGCTAAGAAGTCCCAGAGGCGCCAACACCCCATAGTAACGAGGACACTTAGCACCCAGAGATCTTGGTTTCTAATACTATTCTCCAACAAAAGGAGTCAGGATTCCTTGAAGAAATGGCCAATTCTAGAGCTGAGGCAGGAAAAAGTAAAGATGAGCCTGGAGCATCTTGTAGTACCAGGAAGTAATAAGGTGATCAAAAGAAGAAAAAAAACAAAGTAAAAGAAACACTACACCGAAGGGACACACTGAGGCAACATAAGAACCAACTGAGAGAGCTCCCAATGACCAAAGGTAGAACTATTTGAGCGACAAAATAAAGGAACAGTGGGCTATAATCCCAAACATAAAATAAATCTACATGAGTACATACTGATATCAAGTGAATGAATGAATGAATACAAATCTCCCTTGCACAAAAATTCCAAATACTTTATATAGATACTCTGCCCTCAAGGAAGTAGAGCATAACTCCTCACTCCTTAAGTAGGGCCTGCACATAGAGCTTCCTTCTAAAGAGAAGAATATGGAAAAGGAGGAAAAAGAGTGACTTTCCAGTGGAACCTGACAATACTACCTCAGCAAGGTGATCAAGGTCAACATCAATGATGGTAAGTCATGTTGACAGTGTTTACCCTTGATATGATATGTTGAAAATGGTAATTTGCCTCTATAGTTATCCTCTAAAAAACCTATGACAGCAGCCTAATCATGAGGAAAACATCAAACTCCAACGAGAGGCACCTACAAAAAACTCTACAAGTTCTCCTCAAAACTGTTAAAATCATTAAAATCAAGGAAAGTCTGAAAACTGTCACAACCAAGAGGATCCTAAGAAGATATGAAAAATAAATGTAATATGGTATTATAAATGGGATACTGGAACAGAGAAAGACATTAGATAAAAACTAAGGAAATCTGAATAAACTATGGACTTTAGTTAATACCAATGCATTATTACTGGCTCATTAACTGTGTCAAATGTACCACACTAATATAAGGTGTTAATTAACAGATCAGAATGGGTATGGGGGTACCAGAACTCTATGTAGTATCTTCTCAATTTTTCTGTAAATTTAAAGCTGTTCAAAAAATAAAACCTATTTTAAAGAAGAGAGAATCAGGATGTGTGACATCCAGGAGAAGCAGTCTAAACAGAAATGGTAATAACAGGATGATAACTGTGACTACTACCACTTGGTAACAAAAGGTATATTGATAAATATGGGTTACACTTAGGAAGAAATGGACTTTAATTCATTTCTCACAGACAAACAGATTTAAGTCTAGTAGTACCCCTGCTATAAACCAATAATAATTAAGCAAGGATAGTTTATAAATGTGGCAAAACTTAGATTACATTTTTTTTAATATGTTAAAAACACATGATGACATAGCAAAATTATGTCTCAAACAAACTGGATCAAGTAATTTGTTTTTTTTTAATACATTATCTATTTATTTTTAGAGTGAGGGGAAGACAGGGAGAAAGAAAGGGAGAGAAACATCAATGTGTAAGAGAACTGACTAGAACCAAGTGATTGGCTGTCTCTCACACACCCCCAACTGGGGACCTGGCTTGTAACCCAGGCATGTGCCCTGACTGGGAATCAAACTGGCGATCTTTTGCTTGCAGGAGGATGTCCAACTCATGGGGCCATGCCAGTCAGGGCTGAATCAAGTAATTTGTTTTAATTAGTTAAGAAATAGTTAGCTTCTTACAGGTTAAGTGAACCTGAAAAAACAACATCCTTCATATTAAATTTGAGTACAGAAAAGCAAACCATTGCAACTCACCTTTACTAACAAGCCAAGTGTCTTATTTTTTAAAAATAATAAATAACTCAGACTCATATAAACAGAGAACAATCAGGTGTTTGCTGGGGGTGGGGGGTTGGTCGTAGTTGGGGAAAATGAGGAAAGGTAGCCAAAGGGTATAAACTTGTAGTAATAAGATAGGTAGGTTCTGGGGATCTAATGTCCAGCATGGTGACTATAATTAACAATACTGTATCTTATATTTGGAAGCTGCTAAGATAGCAGATTTTTGAAGTTCTCGCCACACACACAAAAAATATTGTTACTACAAAAAATATTGTTACTATAAAAAAACATTGTTACTAGGTGATGGATATGTTAACTAACCTTATTGTGGTAAATATTTCACAATGTATACATATCAAATAATGACATTGTACACCTTAGACTTATACAATGTTATATGTCAATTATATCTCAATCAAGCTGGAAAACATTAAAATTAAAAATTAAAAATTTTAACTGTGGGTTGGACGTGTTATTCACTGACTCAAATTTTGTTTCTAAATATTTCAAAGTTTAAACAATAACAGCCACTGTCTACTGTATGACTATTACGTTCAGTGTTTTCTAGTCATTACCTCTACTCTCACAACCCTCCATGGTCTCTACTGTTATGCCTATTTTACAAATAATGAAACTAAGAAGCTCACAGAAGCTAAGAAACAGATACTGACTGACAGAGCTAAAATCTGAACCTGTATCTGTCTGACTCTACACTTCTCTCCATGCCATGCAAACAGCACCCTTACAGGAGTAAAATCTCTAGCCTAGAGGGATTAGCTCTGAATTTAAAATCTTCAGATCTACAGTTGACAGTTATCTGATTGTACAGAGTGGGGTGACTTTGGAAAACAGCTCAGCAAATGATGAAACACAAAGTTACAATATGATCCAGCAATTCTACTCTTATGTATATACACAAGAAAAATAAAAATAGATGTCCACACAAAAATGTGTACATCGATGTTTATAGCAGTATTTTTTATAACAGCCAATCCAAGTGTCCACCGATGGACAAATAAATAAACAAAATGTAACATATCCATACAATGTAAATTATCCAGCCATAAAAAGAAATGAAGTACTAAAACATGCTACAACATGGATGAACCATGAAAACATCATGCTAAGTGAAAGACGTCACAAAAGACCACATAGGATATGATTCCATTCATAAGAAATGTCCAGAACAGGGCAATCTCTAGAGAAGTTAGTGCTTCCCTAGACCTGGTATAGAACGTAATAGCTAAAGGTTACATAGTTTCCTTCTGAGATGATGAAAATGGTCTAAAAATGGTGATGGTTGCATGTATCTGTGAACATATTAAAAACCACTGAATTATAAACTCTAAATGATTGAACTGTATACTGTAAGCTATACCTCTATAAAGCTGTTTAAGAAAAAAGAAAGAAGTACTCGAAGATTAGGGCAACATGTCAAAAGGATAAAGAAGCCAATCTAAAGGGGCTTCCCTCAGCCAACTTGGGACAATTTTAAGCATCAAAAAGAATAGTTACGGCAATGAATTATGACTTTTTTTAAAAAAGTCTGCTAGTGTACAGAGATGGGGGTAGGATAGGGAGGGAGGAAAGGAAAGTAAGTCTTTACAGCAAACGGCTAACTAATAAATGTAGAAGAAATGTCAGATATGAAGATCACCATTTGCTACGCTCAGGATAGTATCAGGGGTGTCCAACCTTTTGGCACCTCTGTGCCACACTGGAAGAAGAGAAGTTGCCTTGGGCCACGCACATTGTGACACATAATCCAAAAAGAAAATCTCATGTTTTAAGTAAATTTATGATTCTGTGTTGTGCTATCCTGGGCTGCATACGGCCCATGGGCCGCAGGCTGGACACCCTTGGCTGGATCAGGCAAGAATCGTTAGTTGCAAAAACCACTGGGTGAAACGATGTTGGGAAACTCACATAATCTCGAAGTATGATCCCATCATCTCTTACTAATTACAAAGGAAGGAATGTACTTTTATAATAGAGGGAATTAGCAGTCACTACCTTAATCAATACTGTAATAACATGACATTATGTACCCCTGACATAATGAAGTCAAAAGTACACAGTATCAAATACGTAGTATTCTTACCCCTCCCCTCAAAAAAGTGTTTAACCTGAATCTCAACATGAGGAAAACAGATCCTGAATGTGTCTACAGTAAAACTGGCTTCATCTTTTCAAAAAAGTCTATGTCAGGGGACGGGGCCAGGGAGGGGCGAAGAGGGGGAGAAAGTCTGGTTTTGATCTAAGGAGACATAAAATTAAAATGCAACACAGTAACCTTGACTGGATCCCACCTTTTTATTTTTTGATCCAGTTAGAAGGAACTGGGGAAATCTGAATCAATGTTAATTTTCTGAGATGTAAAATCTGCACTGTGATTATGTGGAGAATATTTTCATTCTTAGGAGAATAAGAGCTGAAGTACTCAGGAGTGAAGTATCATAATGTCTCTAACTTATTTTCAAATAGTTGAGCAATAAAACACACAAAGAAATTAAATGTGACAAGATATTAACTGGTGAATCTAAATAAATTCAAGATTCAACTGAATATTAATGAGATTAGGGAACTATAAATAATGTTTTTAGGTGTGATCGTTGTACTATGGGTGTATTAAAAATAAAAAAGATAAAAGTGTCCCTACCATATAGTTACCTACTGAAGAATTTACTAATGATATAATGTTTAGAATTTGCTCCAAAATAACTAATGGTGGGGGAGGGAAGTAAAAGAGTTCTAAGTGAAACAAGATTGCCCATGTTGAAGCTGGGGAAATGATACGTAGGAGTTCATTATGTTATTCTCTCTACTTCTGCTTATATTTGAAAATTCCATTTAAAAATTCTAGGCTCTAATTCTGTTTTAGCACTAATATCCTAGTCATTATTTAAACTCTGTCAAGCACTCAACGAAAGACAGTGAGGTAAACCTAAACCTCACACCATAAACTGAAAATCAGCCCTGGCTGGTGTAGCTCAGTGGATTGAGTGTCGGCCTGTGAACCAAAGGGTCGCCAGTTTGATTCCCCAGTCAGGGCACATGGCTGGGTTGCTAGCCAGGTCCCCAGTAGCAGGCGCAAGAGAGGCAACCACACACTGATGTTTCTCTCCTTCTCTGTCTCCCTCCCTTCCCCTCTAAAAATGAAATAAAGAAAATCTTTAAAAGAAAAGAAAATCAGTACTGTACAGTTTTAAGGATGTGGTTATTAGTGGGTACTATATGACTATCAATTATGGTGGCTCCTATGTTATCAAACCTCTTCAATGCCATTTATAAAGAAAAAAGAGAATCACAGGAAGCACTAATTCAATTTAAAAATTGAGAATGCTTATTTCCTAAAAAAGGGGAGAGAACTGAATAGAATGTTTCCAAAATACAACTTGAAAGATAGACAACTTAACAAATTATGTCTGTTCAATTTTTTTTTATATTTTATTTCCTATGGTTTTATGGCAAGTTTACTGTGATTTACATTTTGAATGAGAATTAAAAAGAAAAGTTCTATTTAACTAGTATAAAACATCCAACAGCTGTGAGGGGTAGGGGCAAGATCAGTAAGGAGAACCCACCTCCATCATTACTAACTTATCAGGATATGCCAGATCTCCAGGAGCTGGTTTGTAGCCAGTGATGTCTGTCTGAATGTAGATGTGGGTTCGGTAGACCAGCCGCTCTTGTACATCTTCCAACATCTGCTTTACTCCAGCTGCAAATGCCCCTAGTTGTTCAGCTGATTTTAAAAAGTACAATTATCCATTCCTTTAGATTTAGAAAAAGACTTTCTTTAAAAAAGCAAAAATATTAGTCAATTGTCTAGTAATAGTATGAACCACTTTTGCTTCATGGACTGTGGTTTTATATATTCTATTTCAGTATGACTCAAAGACCTTAGAATAATTTAATAAATGTCTCTCAATTTCCTCAAATTTAAAATTGGAAAATAAATTTTCCCTTATATCTTCTTCCTGGGACTCTGTGAAATTATTTCTACTATTAATATGTATAAATAATAAAATCTGACTTTTAAAGTGCTTTGTGCTTTTTAAGTTATCTCATACAGCTTCAGACCAATCCTGAGATATAGCTAAGGCCATTTATTAATTGGGTTATCATCTCCATTTTAAAAATAAATTGAGTCCCACAGATAAATGATTTCTTAATGTTTTCACAAAGAAAAATGATTTAAAAATAAGATATGATTTTATACAGAATTCCTTCATTTCTAAGATGCCATCCATGTTAAGACACACCAGTAATTCAGTAACAGCATCCCAAGGGCTAGGGAGTTGAAGACTGTACAAAATCACATAGTCACATTAATTTAAAAAAATAATAAAAATTAAAAAATAAAAATAAAAATCATCTTTAATTCAGAAGCATTAAAATGTGAGAAAATGCCCTCCTTAATTTCAAATACACAAAAGAAACTGTAAAACTTATTCTCTGGAGCATTTGAGATCTTGCTTCCTGGCATATGTCATCAGTTTGGCTCAAATAAACTCTCACAAAAATTTTTTTTTTTAAATGAGATAATGTACATCTTTGAATGAACTAAATGCAGTAGAGTAAGAAACTTTGGAAGAGTAACAAACCTACACTACCTCTTAAGAAAAGTCAAATCACCTCTGCCAGTAAAATGATTACCTGAAGGGTATTTTTTAAAGGTACCCAAGTATCATTAGGAAAATCACTTTCTATGATAATCAAATCAAATAGTGAGGAATGTACCACATGGATAAAGCAAAACTGTGTCAGAGAACAGCTTTTATTTTTAATTTCCAAAAGAGGAATCATTATTATGTAATAATTCCTGTTTTTTAATCAAGAGTATACAATATAGTCAATTACTTTATGTATTCTGGTAACAGTGTACTAGAAATGCCTAACACAAAACTGATGGTCCGTTCTCTCAATATTTCAGAAGCCAGAAATAAAAGTAACTATAATTATTTTATTACTAATTTTGCCCAGGTTTTAAAATGCTTTCCCCATTTAATTTCTAAGTTTAGTCACAGAATAAGGTGTATCTTGATTCAAAAAAGGACAAGGAATCAACCCAGGTTTCAAAAATACAAAATTTATATAGGTGGTAGGGTAGGGGCAGAAAGAGCTAATCTTTTTCAAGTTCATCGAGCCACATATATACTTTAAAAGACTTTTGAAGTTATCACTTCTACTTATGATTTACCATTGTTCTGTACATGATCTTCAAGCACCTCATTTTTAAGAATCCCACAAAGTTCCGAAAGAGTTTCTAAGTGAATAACATGAATGATCAATGGCCTGAAGACATCATACAATGACACACACAGTTTCTCCAAAAGTTCACTAAAATAAAGAAAGAAAACACAGTTTAATTGTAAGCTTTTCAGTTTAAAAGGCACCTTTGATTTCTTCCAGACAATAAACATAGTAAAAATCTACTGGAAAAATAGCACGGGGAACATTATACAGGGTCTGGCAGAAGCAACGCCTGCTTGAATGTGGTTGGTAGGGTAATAATATGGGTGGAATAATTTATAGTTTTAATTTGAACATTTCACCTAAAATGTCATATGGTGTGCTTGAGTGTGATACTGTTATGTTACAGAATTACACACTTATGATTTTGTAATAAAAAAGGGGCATAATTTGTGCCAGACCCTGTATAATGAGGAAAGGCTAAAAGTAATTCTGTAAAGCGCTGTTCTAAAAGCCAAGAATCAATAAACAAGCAGCACTCAATTCAAATTAGCTACCCCCAACCAAATGTCAATTCATTACAACTTTTACTTATTTCAGTAATAACTCTGTATATGTCCTTTCCAAAAATAATAAAAAGTATTTCAGTAGACTTAATTATCCTTTTATATTCTACATCACTGTGAATCAAACGGTAACATTTTTCCCAGGAAAGGTATATTCAAAATTCTGGAAAACTTACAGATAAACAAAACTCAAAGTACTCTGGACATACAGGTATTTTGGCATAAACATTTGAAAATAAAAAGTTATGTGCCCATATTCTTCATATTGTCAATAGCATTCCTCTATATGCATTATTTCATCCAAAGTGATAACCCAATCGAAACCATAAAATACTTTGGTCTCTTCACCATTATGAGGGTCATAGTCTTGGAATCTTTGTAACAGTTCAAACTGCCAATATGAAGCAGCCAAAAGTTACTAACTGTGGATCTGAAAGACACTTTGAGAAAAAATTTTTTAAATGATATTAAATAGTATGTATTCTTAAATGTCTTTCATTAGTTAGAATCACAGAAATTCTTAACTACAAGGATTTATTACGCTTGGTGGAGATAAAGGGATCTAGATCCCAAGACTTAGTTCCCTACACAGGATTCTTATTATGATACCATACTGTCTCCATGATTACATTTAAACAATATGAAAGCATATTGGCCTTTAAATTTCACATTTATCTTAAAATAAATAAGCACTGTCTCGCTCAACAACATTCTGTTCATACACCCACAAAAATTAAAACGCTCTGCCAGTTAATTTAAGAATATTCCCGTAATATAATAAGCCATTATGATCATTAGCAAATTAAATGTTAAAAACAAGGGTTAAAACTCTGTGTACTACTTACTCTAATTTTGATGTTGGTTTTGTGAAAAATTCATTGTAAAGTTGGTGCTCATCCTGGCAGACATGGACCATAAAGGCACAGCCACTGCGAATCTGCGGGAAACAAACGAAGACTGCCTACAGTTAAAGACGCACAACAATCCTAGCGTTTATGAAATGAAGCAAATATTTTATTTGCAAAGAGATTATATATATATATTCATAAAACAACTTACTGAAGCACAGGACATGGTTGGTTTTCAATGGAAAATGTGAATACGAGGGATTTTTATTTTTTATGCTTTATTTTCTAAACTTTTGACCATGAAAATAAGTTACTTTTCAAGCTAAATACAGAGTACTTAAAAAAAGAATTTTTATGTATTTTTCTACAGTATAAATTAAAATCACACTAAACAACAAAGCAATGCTGCAGCAAAACCTAAGATAAATCCACAAACTTTGAAACTTCAGCATTCGGGGAACAAAACTTATTTGTGAATCTTCATACCTCAAAAAATAGATCAAAATGAGAATATTTTGCCAAGTTGAGTGTTAATTATTAAACTAGGTTTGTCATAACTGAAAAAAAAAATTCTTTGTTAGTTGATATAGAAACCAAAACTTATTTGGCTAGTATAGCTTCTAGGGTATGAAAATACTTCAGAGGAAGTTTAGCAATGAACCAAAACAAGCAGGCACTTACCAAGGCACAGTGATCTCTGTTATTCTGGCTGGTTAACTCTGTTACAGTACTAGTAATACTAGGGCCCAAAAGGAGCTGCCGCTGATCAAGGTAACACTGGTGAATGTCACCTAACAGTTGCTGGTATCTGATGAAAAGTAAGTGAGATGGGGGTATAGACTTTTGATTTCAGATATGTAAATTAAATCTGATCTTAAATCCCAGAATAGGATGCCAAACCTCTAAAGATGTTATGAGCACCTCTCATTTACCCACATTAAATACTAGAAATATATAGATATATATGACCTTTACCCTTTTAACGAAAGATTTATCTTCCAAAAGTAGACATCTTACATCTACCCAAATGCAAAGATAATCCTGCTATGGGGAAAGAGAAGTGACTTGCTGAAATGTACAGCATGGCGATTATAATTAATGATACTCACTGCATATCTGAAAGTTGCTAAGACAGTAAATCTTACAAGTTTTCATCACAGTAAAAAAATAATTCTGTAACAATGCATGGTAATGGACATTAACCTAGACTTACAGTGACGATTATATTGAATCATTATGTCGTATACCTGAAACTAATAAGTTGTATGTCATTATACATCAATAAACGTAAGTAAGTAAGTAAATAAATAAATAAATAAACAGAGAGATGCCCTGCACACTCACTACGTCAGGTCTACAACCTTACTCCCCAAAATAAATTACGTACTATAGGAAAAAGCTTGGATGGTATGCAAGGTAATTGCTCAGAAAATATCTGAGACATAACAGACCGGGGAAAATAGTACTACCAGAGGAAGGTAATTTGGAAACTGAAGAACTTCTAGGTACTCACTCAGGTATTTTTTCAGATCGCTGTTCTATTTGTTCAATAAGAGTCTGCAGGATAAAGAAAAACACATTAAAAGTCCATCTGTTTTAGTTACATTTTTAGCTACTTTCTGATTATAACACATGCTATTAGAAAACCTGTAAATGCAAAAAAAGCTGAAACATAAAAATCACTTGTAATACCAGAAAATAATCAGTCAATATTTTAGAATATTCTTTCAGTTTTTTGTATACACACACTATAGTTACTATATTTTTCTTTATAAACAAACCTGGAATTATACTACACATTCAACTTTATAATCTGCTTTTGAAAAATTAACATTATTTCAAAACATTTTCCTACTATTAAATAATTCTCAATATCAAATGAAAATATAAATAGAAAGCATGAGCATAATACCTGGGCCCCTAGCAAACAACACTCAATGAATCACCATTATAAATACTATTTATGGCTACACAATATCCCCTTGGGTAGAGGCACCAAAAATCAACCGTTCTTCCACTGTTGGATATCTTGGCTGTTTCTTAAGAATAAGAGCCCAGCGGTTAGGAGCTCTGGGCCTGGAACAAAACTGAAGGGTCTGAGGGCTGGCTCTCTGGTAGCTGTTTGGAGCCCAGGAGCGCTGGTTCACTTCTCTGAGATTCCACTTTCTACCATGTAAAGCTGGTATAATAATAGTCACCTACTTCCCAGCTGGGAATCCCCAACACTGGCTCTTAAGAGATAAATATTTTCATACACTTCTGATTCATACTCCTAAAATGTTTCTGAGAAATTGCTTTACATTCCTATCAGCAGTATTTCCTGTCTCACTAAATCCACAAAAGCATTATTACACCTTAATCTGCCAGTTTCTAACAGACAAAAAGATGCAACCTAACCTTAAACTGAATGTATTCTCCACTGAAGCTAAACATGAGCTCATATTTGAGCTTTTTCTGTATTTGTATTTTCTGAAAGTAATCGATCCCTTCAAGTCTACATAAATCTGAGTAGTTAAAGCTCAAATATCACCTTCATCTAGAAACACCCCCTAAGTATCCTAGCAAGAGCTAAGTGTTTCCTGTTCTGTGGTCTTAAGGCACCTCTAAGATAATGTCTTGTAATGTGGAAAGCATATGCCTACCTTTCTTTCATTTGTGTTCATGTTCCTGGTATAAGCAAAGGGCCTAACATACAGTAGTACTTTAAAAAGCTGGCTAAATAAATTTCATAGCAATATCCTATTTATTCAGCAGACTTACTCTGACTTTGGGGGCAGCAGCTCGAAATTTCACATAAAATAGTGTGAAGGCATTGTCTGCATTAGGTACAGATGAAGGATCCTAAAGAGACATGGGGGAGGACAGGGAAGGAAGATAATTAGCCAACAAGTAATTATTCAGAAAATGTGATGCACGCCATACTGCTTGGCCTACACACCAACCAAACGCTTAGGGAGAAAAATCTCAAAGAAAGATTAATAATATTATTGCTACAAATAAGATACAGTTATGATGTATCATCAACTCTCTCCTCTTTATAATTAAAATTTACCCTACATTACATGAATTTTGGCAGTAAACAGACCTGAATTCAGCTTCATATTCACTCATTTACTGAGAGTGGGACATTGACCAAATAACTTAACCTCTCTGAGATTCAGAACATCCATTAAGTGGTGATTACACATAAAGTCATTTTGCAGCTCAATAGTAAAGCACTATACACAGGAGGAAGTAATATTTATCGGGTATTAGTTTCCTAAACTTATCAAAAATTTTACAAAATAGAAAAATTATGTAGTCTGGCTGATACATCAGCTAAGAGCAATGTGAACATTAAAAATGGTTTTACACTGAAAACTAAAAAGATATTCCATGTTCATTAGAAAATACGCTTAAAAAATAAAATACATAATCTTTAAGGTTTTATCTTCTTAGCAAAGGAATGTGCTCAATGACTATCTGAGCTAGCTCCACTCTTATTTTCTAACCTAACACTCTGCTAATTTCCCATCTAGCATCTACTAATCCACAAATGAGTAATTTGTTTGGTTCCTTCTTTACTAATTATTTCTCCTGAATATAAGCTCCATGAAGGCGGAGACCTTGCTAGCTCTTTTCACTACCGTATAATTCCTAGCACAATGCCAAGCATTTAAGAAGCACTCATTAAAAAAAAATTTGCTAAACATAGAAAATTTAATTATCCATCACATGTAAAGAAAAAATTTCAGATTATCCACCATACGAAAGTCTGTCCAGGAAGTATCCAGCCATGCATTAGGAAAAGACACATTTACTGAAGGAGATACAAGAAACAGGGTATATAGGACAATGACGTCTCACTCCCCTTCATAATAGGCACCTTGAGACCTCACACAGTTCTCCCAATTGCCATCAGCTGCCCCACTGTATTTTCCTAAATCTCATCAACGGTCTGAAATCTCTTCCCTTTCAAAGGTGATCTTAGTTTTGGGAAAAGGCAAAAATCGCAGGGTGCCAAATCTGGGTGGTAGGGAGCTAAGTCACCTGGGTGATTTGATGTTTCACTAAAATACTCCACACAAGACATGATGCACGAGCAGGCGCACTGTCGTGATGAAGCTGCCAATCACACTGCCTATAGATACCGTTTACATCGTATTGCACCTTTCCACGAATGAAGACCATTCAGATAGCACTCATTAATTATTTGGTCTGAAGGGGCATACTCATGATGGACAACACCCTCCCAATCAAAAATCGCAGTTAACATGGTCCTGATCTTACTGCAACTTTGTGGCGCCTTCTTCGGGTGTGGAGAACAGGTAACTTCCATTGGGACAACTAGGCCTTCAGTTTCCAGATCCCAGCTGTAGACCCACAACGCGTCTCTGGTTATGACCTTCTTGAGGAAATCTGGTTCATTGGTAGCAGTCTGAATCAAGTCATTAGCAACTGCGGCACGATGTTCCTTCTGCTCTGGTAGCAGAAGCCACAGAACATATTTTGCCACAACACGTTTCATGCCAAGATCCTGTGTCAAAATCTCAGACACAGTAGTTTTTGGAATCCCCAGATCAGCCTCCAGTTCTGGCACCGTCAGTCACAGATCTTCATTGATTGCAGCCTGGACATGTTCAATATTCTCAGGCGTTGTCCTTGTTGCAGGCCTTCCAGAACATGGGTCACTTTCAACAGATTCTTGACCATCTTTGAAGCATCTGTGCCACTTTTATTTGTGCTGCACTCATTGCATCATTCCCAAAAGCCTTCTGAATTATCCAAATAGTTTCTGCATAGGAATGGTCAAGCTTTATGCCAAATTTGATGCACATTCATTTATCTACTCGCTCAGTCATTTTGATTGCCACAGCCACACAGTACACGTGCTCCCTCAATGTTGTCTACTTCCCCCACTGACTAGTACAGTGAAGTTGTCACTGTTCATGCATGTGCATTCCAGTCCACTCTCCTTGGCTGCCAGGTTACACTGATGTTGCGTAAACCGTTCTCGTTATATTAACAACGGCTGGACTTTTTCCAGACATGCCTTGTATAAAATCCTACCATTCAGATATAACCACTTTTATTATTTTGGTATTTTTCCTTCCAATTTTTTCATGGAAAAGAAAATGATTTAAGTAACAAATAGTTTGAATTTTATTATTTATTATTAGTATTAAATACTTCCCACAGTTACATATTCGTTGAGGGTAACACTCAGATGGACAGATATAATACAACCTTTTTTCCTATTATAAATAAAACTGCAATGCATATTCTTATCTAGTAAGAGGTAAAAAACTTTTTTGGAGTTTCTAAGGACTACTATCAGATTATACTATTATAGTATTATATACTATAAGTATATATATATACTATACTATATAAGTATACTACATACTATATATATACTATATATACTATAAGTATATAGTATATAGTATTATATACTATAAGTATATACTATTATATAATAATAATAGTATTATTATACTATAAAACTATAGTAGATAAATGAAAAAAAAAAGCCCTCACCAGTTAACTCACCCTTTTCAATAACTGATTTGTGAGGTTCTGTAGTGTGTTCACAGTATACGTCTTCATGAGGTGCAAAGCTTTAGAAAGACATTGCTTAAACTTCAGTAAATATACAGGATAATCTTTAAAATTTGGCTATAAAGGAAAGGGAAAAATTTACAAGAGGAAACAAACACTGACAAAGCAAACTTTCAATGAAAACCAACATGTCCTTTATGTAAAGTTATCTATAAAATAGATTGAAAGTTCCATAAAAACAAATATTGTGACTATCTTGGTCACGGTCAAATCACCTGGGTCTGGCACAAAGCAGGGGTTTAATAAATATCTGCAGTTTGCCCTCACCAGTGTGGCTCAGTTGGCTGAAGCATCATCCTGTAAACCAAAAGACTGTGGGTTCAATTCCCAGTCAGGGTACATGCCTGGGTTGTGGGTTCAGTCTTAGTCAGGGCATATGCGAGAGGCAAACCCATTGATGTTTCTCTCCCTCTCCATCTCCCACCCTTCCCCTCTCTCTAAAAATCAATAAGGATGTCCTAGGATGAGGAGATACACATAGAGAGGGAGTACAGTTTTTAGCAAAATATGTATTCAGTACTCCACAGACTTCAAGGCTAATATGTCCAGCTCAACTCGATAAAGAATACAAGTTGGGGAAATAAGTATAGTTATAAATCCTTGGGGAATAATATCTAGCACAACAGGAATTCAACAGCCTAAAAATCACTCATCCTTTCAGGTGGGATAAAGCTGTATCAGTCAGGACCTTGTTCTACTCCAGGGGCTACTGCAGCAGCTGAAAATACTTTTTACATCACTATCAACAATAACTAACAATTTACCACAGTTTTTCAAGTATATTAGAAACTACATTTTTCCCTTCAGAAGGAATAATTACTTTACAGCTTAAGAAGCAAATTAATAGGGATATTAAGATTTCTTAATAACATACAGAAATACCATGACTTACATGAGACGAGATATACGTTATACAATCATCTAACTTGGCCAGCATAGGTATAAATCCTTCACTATTCACAGACAGTGTAGGAGAATTCAATTTCTTTAAGGGAAAAAAAATTAATTCATAAAAATATATATAAGTAAGACTTGACAATTGTGTATTAAAATTAGCATATTTCCCTTTAGGATATAACACAGTTATACTAATGTCTTTATATTTTGAGTGACCTAAATATCCTCAAATGTAGCCCATGGGTAACAATAACAGACAACTGAAAAAGAATGCGGATTTAATTTGGTTTATTGCTAATGAGCTTTAATGGGGCCCTTGATGAACTGGCAAATACTTTATATTACTCCATTGTATTCCATAGACCTCTCATTTACTAGTACTTTACAACACACATAAATTTTCTACTTTCAAACACTGGCTATTTCCCAAGGTTAAAGAATTAAATAGCATGTCATTATGTTTAGCAGTCATATTACAAAAGTAAAATATAAAGCATATAAGTAATTATATTAATAATACAAGTGTAAATATAGGTATTATATATGTGATATTTAATGCTTACATAATATATAAAATTAAATATGAAAACATAAAGCAATATAATATATAGTATTCAATGTAATATAAATATAATATACATAAAACCTAAGTAAAACCAGCCAACTATTTCTTATCTCGATATACAAATAGCCTGGCAATGAACTACTTCCCATTGTATTCCACTGTTAACTAGCTACTAGTTTTACCTCTATCTCTTTAGTAAATTGTAATTATGATTAATTTGGTATTTCAATAACATGATATTTTCAGTTATGATGAACTTATGAACCAGAAATGTCATTCACACAGCAGTCTTTATTAAGACTGTTACTTAGGGATACAGGTATACATGATGAGGACTACACTTTCCTCACACTAAATATTAGATTAGTTTAAAAGATGTTTTTATTATTATTATAGTAGTTTAACCACGGCAAGATTTAAAATTTAATATTTCTTACACAGCTTACAAATAAGATACTGTAAGAGGTAACCAACAAAGAGATTTTTAATAATAATAACAATATTTAAACATAACTAGTACTTAAATCATGTATGAAAAATTCTGAACTGGTAATGGTATCTCCATTGGTCACAAATAGGAATACGTTCATCAAGCAAACTATTAAGTTAAAATATCACTCATGAAGTGACTAACTTCACAAAAAAGTAAAAAAAAAATGCTTACTGTGTTAATAGTTTCCAATTCATTAAAATAGGACAGCTTTTGTTGAATGTTTTCAGCCAGATCAACAAGTTCCGACTTGCATTTTTTAAAAGAGAAAAATCAGTTATTGTAAGACTATAAAAACACTCCAGTCTCAAAATTACATTGAATTGTTATATATTAGACATAAGATTTCAGAATAAGGCTCAAAGATTTTTGCAATCATGGACTAAAATAAGCAATGATTATTATAGTAAATTACATATAATCTTAAAAAAAGTAAATGGTCACCTTTTTAAAAACAGAACACACATGGAGAAAACTCTGACATAAACATAGTAACTTATTCTATCTTTAAGTCACAATTTAAGTACAACTTGTATCAGTTCACTTTTTCTTAAACCCTATCATTACTACAAGCACTATGCTTTTTCAAAAGTATCAATGATAAAGAATGAACAGAGCAAACTACCATATCGTCTGCACTCTGAAACTGTACTGACACCTGGCAGTTCAAAGCAGAGGAAGGCCTGCCCCCGCCCCTGTTCACATAAGCTTATTTAGAATGAAAGCAGGCTGTCAACGTAATATTTTGCATGCTCAGTGCGGGGCCTCACACAGGTCAGTGTTTAATACGTAGTTAGAGAAATTAAAGAAACTAGAATTGTATTCACCCATTTTAAAATAAAATAATAAATATAATCCTGACCCTCTCTCCTACTCCAAATTACCTGTTCTTTTAGGAGTTGTTCACAGGCTTCATGTAGGGTTCCTGTCTTATTGGACACAAAGAGATACTGTTTCTGCAATGATTCCAGATGCTGAAGAGCATTGTTTACATCATTCAATATAGCATCACACTGCTCCTGAAACCCAGACAAGTAATCCCTCATCTGTCTAGAAAACAGAACCAAAAGGGGATTGGCAATAATATTTTCCCCCAATAAGCATAGAAAATAAACAAAGTCTCATTTTTCCCCCAAATGCTTGAATTTTAGGAGGAAAGTCAGACCTATTCACTATAGTTCATCATATTCAGAAATGTACCAAAAGCTACATTAAGGAAAATTACTGAAACTAAAAGGAACAACAAGAGGAATCTGCCTTGAAGTCATAAACTGGTTTCTCACATGGAAGACAATAAATCACCAGCTCAACTTTCAAAGACTGGGAAACCAGGGCCATCCCAGGTATCAAGTAGGTCAATCCTTTGACCTCTACGAGATAGTGTGATGTCATGGGAAGAATTTTGGACTCAGAATTAGAAAACCTAAGTCCAAATCCCAGCTTTGCCCAAGTCTCCATGACATCAGACAAGTTACTTAATATTTCTAGGCCTCAGTTTGTTCATTTGTAAATCGGAAATATTACCTTTCCTCACAGAGCTGCTATGAAAATTAAACAGAATCATACATTAAACAGCCTCACACAACACTTAGCAATTATAGTCACTTAATAAATGTTCAATGAATACAAATGTTCAAGCCGTAGTCCCCAAGTCAGCCAGAAACTGGACACCATCATTTCTCCCATGCTATTAACATACACAAACAGAACAACATAGTTACACCCTAGAATCTACGTGGCCATCCCTAAAGTCTCTTGGGTCTCTCCTAAATAAAGGCAGCAAACACCTCTTAGAGTTCCTGTAAAATTTCCACGTGAACCCAAACCTTTCTGGAGTTATCAAAAAACCAGTATCTGCCCCCCTAACTTATTAATTACAATATAACTTTTTTTTTTTATTACACAACTTCTAATACCAATTGACCAAAATCCTCTCCCTGGCTATTTTTAAAGACAATATAGCTGTTGAGGTTTTCTTTGTACCTTAATTTTGTTTATTTGGAGACACAGATTACAAAATGCTTCAGGTGACTATGACCTAAAAATTAGGATAGCCAACAAATCCAAGAGCCACATACCTATATTTAGTTTCTTCATCCTGATCCATCTGAGTTTGAAGCTTTGCAAACCATGAGAAAAACTGGAAAAATAAAGATTATTACATTGTCAAAAAACTAAGACAAAGTGAAAAGTTGCTATATGCTAAGCAACAAGTTAAAAGGGTAACACATATTCTTGTTTGGGGCTCAGACATTAATAATTAGTTTTAAACCAGGAGATAACTTAATTGCAATAGTCAATATCTATATGCTAGAAAAAGCAAAGGATATTAAAAACAATGAGCCATTTTCAAAGTTAATTAAGAAAGAGTATTAAAGATATAATATATATGAAATGTTTCTTCCCGAGAGGATAAAGCCTATTTGCTAGTTTGCCAAATTTGAGTAGGTAACACAGGGCTTTGAGTACATATTAATATTATGTAGCAGGAATTGTGAGAATATAAACTCAGAAATAATATAACAGATTGGTTTAAGAACATGGACTTTTGTATCAGCTAAACCTAGTTTGAATTCTGGCCCTATATTACGAAAATATCCATTATTAAAAAGAGATGGGGCCCTGGCTGGAGTGGTTCAGTTGGTTGAATGTCATCTTGTAAACAGAAAGGTCATAAGTTCAATTCCTGGTCAGGGCACATGCCCAGGTTGTGGCTTCAGTCCCCATTCAGGGTGCGTACAGTAGGCAACAAACTGATGTTCTCTCTCACATCGATGTTTTTCTCCCTCCCTTCCCCTTTCTCTGGAATTAATAAAAGAGAAAAGAAAGGTTTCTAATGTTTTTTTTTAAAAAAGAGATGGGGTAGGCTGACCTTAAACAAGCATGCAGGTACTTTCTGAACTAATAGAAATGTTTTATATCTTGATTATAGTGGTAACTACACAGGTACACACACCAGTCAAAACTCATCAAGCTGTATTCTTAAAGTGGTTATATTTTATCATATATAAATTTAACTCAATATGTTAGATTTTTCTACATTTAAAGAAAGACGTGTAAATTTAATCCAGAACTTTTATTTAATAGTGCAAATAAGTTCACAGACTTGGTACACGATTATCTTCCATAACTCTCTTGTGGAATCTGAAGTCAAAGTACACTTCATTCTCTCAAGACACTAAGTTTGAGAAGTACACTACCTTAGCTATTGTTTACTGAACAATGATTGTGTGTCTGCTAGATGATGTATTTACATGTATTAATCTTATTTAATTCTCACAAAAAGCCTATGACATAGGTATATAATTATCATTGTTTTACTCATAAGGAAACTGGAGACCTAAGAAGACAAAGTAATTTTCCTAAGTTCAAAAAGATGCTGGTAAGCGACGTAGGGAACTTTCTGATTCAGGGCCTAACTCCACAGCTAGAGCTCCCAGTCACTCTGCAGGGCCGCTTCCTGACTTACTGTGTATGCAAGTCAGCACATCTGCTTTACATTTTCCTCAGTAAATACCTCAGCTTTGATTCTTCACAGTACAGAAAGAAGAGCAAAGAAGTGGCCAAAGAAACTACTGTATATTTAGGTTTATAATCAGTTACTAAGCAAAACCCAAGAGAAGATTACACGTTATTATTAAAAAAATAGCTATAAGGGTTATCTAAAGAGAATATTTAGGGTTTTGTTTTTTCTTTAAAGATTTTATTTATTTTTAGAGAGAGGGCTTCAGAGGGAGAAAGAGAAGGAGAGAAACATCAATGTGTGGTTGCCTCTCACATGCCTTATGGGGGACCTGGCCCACAACTCAGGCATGTGCCCTGACTGGGAATCGAACCAGCAACCCTTTGGTTCTCAGGCCAGCGCTCAATCCACTGAGCCACACCCGCCAGGGCAAAAGAGAATATTTAGGTTTTTGAAGAAGAAACCACCTAGCAATAGGCAGAGAGGGGTGTGTGAATGTGTCTGTGTGTGTGCATATGCCTACACATGGCATATGCTGGCAGGGACATAACACAGACATACACTGGAGGAAGTCAAAAATACATAAAATATTGTAACTTTAATATATATAATAATCTATCAGCATCCAAACGTGAAATATCGTATTTTTACCTGTATTACAAATATAATTGGGCAATAGTTTCATCTAAAATACTTAATAGCCACAACTGATACAACATTAAGAATGGTCTAAAAAGATTTGATGTTAACTACAGTGTGGGGCAAAAGGAGGTTTACAGCCCAGAGTACACAAAAACAGTTTATTCTTATATTATTATTTATTATTGTATTATTTCCCATATGAACAACTGTAAACCTATTTTACCCCGCCCTGTATAGTTTCACATGTTCAGAACTTTTAATTAGGACCCCTTTTATTAGCCCTGTCTTGAGACATTTAAATAATCAAACATGGTTAGAGACAATACTGCCACTCACCTGCTGGGCAGTTTCAATTTTTTCTTCTTCCATTCCTAATGAAATGAAACCATTTAAGAGAATGTCTTCTGTAGATTCAGGTACTATTGAAGTCTGCGCAATGGGCAGGGGCTGGGATGTTAAATTGCACAAGTCTTCAATTGGGAGCTTGAAAAAAACCAGCCACAAAGACATTTAAATAACTTGAAAACTCTAGTAACTCAAGATTGATATTACTTCTCAGCTGTTTTGAAAGAGAAATGAATGTTTTCTATTAATAAGTTTGAGGTTAATAAATGCCGTGTAATATTAACATTTATAACTAGACTCTCTCTATATTAAATGCTAGTCTTGAAATGTAAACATGACGCTGATATCCCAATATTAGTTAAGTATGGTTTTTGAGTTACATTTCTAATACAGGCAGTGGATCTGTGCTAATCTACTGACATTTTCTTAATTGAACCACTTGTGAACTAGTACCAGACAAAGGAAAAAACCTGTGTGCTGCTGAAAGTAGCTCACTCTACCCATTATCTAACACAGAAGCCTGACTTCATTAATACCAACAAACAGAAAACAAATCACAACCAAGAATTAAGTACCAGTAAACATAACTCCTTCTACCACTTTCACTGCTGGCACACTTCACCCACACCTTCTAACTGACAAATTTAGAAATTACAATTAAACAGAAAGAATTTCAGAGTATCCCATCAGTTTCGGAAGAGTCACACCTACAAGTCCACAACTTTGATGCCATCAGACCTACAATACTTTCTAGTTCTCCAGTGCTACTAAAAATAGTCCAGGTGTAAATTTGCCTGTAGTCATACAGACAAACTATTTTTGGGCATAAAAGAGAATGTGGACGCTGAGGAAGTTGCAAAAGAGCCTAACTGTTTTGTTTCAATTAATTTTCAGCCCTTAGGGCATGACATTTAAGATCCAGCAATATTAAAATATTGATCCAAGGCCTTTTATGATCAGGCCTTAGGAAACTGCCTCCCTGTCTATTTTTCTAGATACAGAAATTTCATCGGAAGACAGTATTTTCTTTCTCTTTAAAGCAAAAATAAGCTAAGTGCAAAATACACCGGCACTAATTCAGAAATTACAACCCTTTAGACTGATTTTTTAAATAACAGCACATGATTGATTCCTGACTTCCGTAAATTTACCAAAATTGCAGGGTGACTGAAACCGTCTTTGCTTTTGGTGTGCAACACATTTATTACTGTCACATCAAAAGGATCCAGGGGTGTCATACACATGTGCTCGGTCTGTCATATGAAACAAAAAATATTTTCTAATGTATTTTAAAACTAAGATCATATGAAAACTCTGGATACCCGAGAAGGTACTACAGATATTCCAGATATAATCTGTAATCCAACTGTTGTGAGTAAATATAATCATTTGAATGTATGAAAGAGCATTCTATTTGCACAAATACTAACTACTTTTCGGTTATAAGGACTTTCAAATACCAGAAGCAGAAGGAGGCTTCCTGTCCTGTTCCCTTGTTCTCACTAATACAAAACATTTTCTCTCAAACCAAACAAGAGAGAAGCCACACTGCAGCCACTTCTAAGAAATAAAAGCATATGAGATAATCTCCCATTTAGGTACCTTTACTAAGCTGCCTTCTTTTCTCAAAGCACCTGGAATTGAATGGCAAATCAGGAAGTGGGATGGGGGGGTCACAAACTTTCCTGTTCTGACCTTGCATTCACTCCTGAAGTGGAAAGGATTGAGTGCATCTGACTCACTTGCACTCTCCTGGCTTCCAGATGCAGTAGATAGACATTTACCACCTACGAGAAAAGAGCACAGATCTTCCTGATCGGTAGTCTTTGAATGTTACTGTATAGTTTATGAAAATAGGGACACTAACATATTAAATACTAACTACAATAAACTATCAGGCCTTGCCTGACCAGCTGAACAGGTACAGGAAAAAACAAGCAAATACACCCTTCTCTCCCAAATTCTACTTCTCATACAGTTCTGGGTTGGAGAAAATCACTTTTATACTCAATCTAATCAATTTATTCCCTAAATGAAACCTGATGTTACTTTCTCTGCAGCGAATCATTAGGTACAGATTGAGTCTTAGAACCTTCCTCGAGAAAGCTAACTTCTTTTCTTACCTTTGGTCTGAGAGACACCTATACCAACTCAGTGTGATAAGATTCTAATCTACTCTTAAGGTGTTAAATATTTGGAGGGAAAAAGGCACATGAGGAATATTATCAGGTAGCTTGCCATGTGCACTTTATGTACATGACTTCATTTAATTCTCACAGCTCCCCATAAGAACAATTATAATTCCCATTTTATAAAGAATAATATAGGTTCAGAAAAGTTGAAATCATGTCTAAGGTTTTTTCCTACAGAGCCTTTAGGAAAACTGTAACAAATTACAAGTAAATTTCAGGACAGATTATTTTAGCATTTTATCAAGAATTACTAAGTCCAGCAGAAAGAAAATGGCTGGTCTTCACCCCTAAAAAAGTTGTCCGGACTACAAGAAACCAGTCTACCTAATATTCTACTGTAGATATTCTACCGCAAATTCCCTTATCTAACACCAAATAAAAAGGTATAACTCCTTTCCAAGGTAGGCTAGTTTTCCTTCATAAAAGAGAAAGCTATTTCTAAAAAAGTTAAAGGCTTTATGGTATTTGCTAAGCATTAGCTGGACTCTTGCTATGCGACTAACTTGCCCAGTTCCAGCTGTTCACAATGTAATTTATCTTGCGAAAATTATGAAACACTACAGAAAATCTTTTAGAAATACACTGCTTGGACAAAAGAAAAATTGAGGCATTCTTTTTCAGTTCCACTGTTAAAAAAGTGGTAATGGGAGGAAAAAAGAGGAAAAATTCAATTTCAAAGTCTTTCCACCAGACATATAAACACTTTAGTAAGGAGAAATGAGGGCTGTAGAGGGCTAACGAGCAAAGAGAACTTTCCCCTTAAAGAGTCCAGGTTGGGTAAAAGGTTATTTCATTCTCACAGAGATCTGTTACCAAGTCTGCATGGGCCAGAAGACCTTCACTGCACGCTTGAACTTGTCAAGCTCACCCCCTGCCCATGACTGCATCGCTTTCTCCTCTAGCTTAAATGTTGTATCTCTAGTCTTTGCATGGCTGTCTTCTTGTTTTCCATCACGAGTTTTCACCTGAGACTGTTACTTTCTTAGAAAGGCCCTTGTCCAAGGGCACGCCTCATCCCTTTGTGTCATACTATCCCGTTTTTTTTCTTTATATCACAGATCACCATCTGAACTTACCTTCCTTTTTTTTACATGCTCGTGATCATCATAATTATATATCAGCTCCATGAGGCTAGGGATCTTGACTTACTTATCTTTCTATCCTCAATTCCTAGTCCAGAGTAGGCACATAAATATGTTCAATGACTGCACGAGGTTAACGATAGGTATTGTATTGCATAAATGTTAAAGAATAGGGTAAAAATGAAGATACTATTTACGTCACTCCAAACCCTTTCCTTTACTCTCACTAAGAATAAGAATAATTTATGACCCATGTCAATAAAAACAATTTGGGTCATACTTCTTATGAAATATCTCTACCTGCCTCACCTCCCACTGTGATGTCCAAACATTCTGCTTCAGTATCAGGCCAAATCAATTACAAATGCACTGGAATATTTATAGAGCAAACAACTTCTACTATCCAGAGCACTAAAGACTTTACTAGCCAAACCAAAGAAACTTCCACGTACTTCCTCATTTATTTCACACTTCCAGCACAGCTTCCAGCACAGCTTCCAGCACAGCTTCCAGCATAGCATGCTAGAGGTGGACAGAGAAACCCACGAAAGAACACCTCTATTTTATGGCAAAGCAAGAAACAGTAAAAGTAAAGGAACTTTCAAATCAAAGTTCTTAGCCTGTAAAGTTTGAGGGCAGGAAAAAAAAAGTTTAAGTCTCTAGATTTAAGCTGCCTTTGGACACAATTCCAAATCGTATCAAAAGAATTCTTACATCCTCACTTGACACAGACAGCCTGCCTCACTGCGCGCACGCCCTGCCTGATGCTGCCCCACAGAAATGCTTCGATTACATGAAGTCCTTCACCAGATTAGGACGCTGGCTGCTCATCGCACTCAGGCTTATGCCGAAGATATAAAACTTGGTGCAGATGCTCAAGCCTTAATGTTTCAAGGTGTAAACCTTTTAGCCAATGCTGTAGCAATTACTATGGAGCCAAAAGGAAAAAGAGTGATTTCGTTTTTTTTATCCTCACTTGAGGACACTTTTTCCACTGCTTTTTAGAGAGAGAGGAAGGGAGAAACATCAATGCCAGAGAAGCACCAACCAGTTGCCTCCTGTACGTGCCTGGACCTGGGATCTATGTGCCCAGACTGGGTATCGAACCCACAACCTAGGTGTGTGCCCTAACAAGAATCGAACCCACAACTTTTCAGCTAGGAGGTGACCCTCCAACCAACTGAGCCACATCGGCCAGGGCAAAAATAGTGATTACTGAACAGAGTTAGGGAGGTCCCAAAGTAGCAAAAGATGGTGTGACTTTTGGAAAGTCCACTGGTTTCAAAGATAAATTAAAAAAGTATTAGCACTAAGCTGGTTCAAGATGTTGCCAACAATACAAATAAAGAGGCTGGGGATAGCACCACTGCTGCTCCCATACTGGCACACTCTACTGCTAAGAAGGGCGTTGAGAAGATTAGCAGAGGCAAATCTAGTGGAAATCGGGAGACGTGCAATGTTAGCTGTTGACGCTGTAACTGCTGAACTTAAGCAGCAGCCCAAACTTTTGACAACCCCTGAAGAAACTGCTCAGGTTGTAATGATTTCTGCAAATGGAAACAAAGAAATTGGCAACATCACTTCTGATACAATAGAAAAGGTTGGAAGAAAGGGCATTATCACAATAAAGGATGGAAAGATACTAAAAGGTGAATTATCATATTTTGCCACGTATAATGCACTCCCGTGTATAATGTGTACCCACGTTTTAGTGCTACCCATATATAACGCGCATCCTTACTTGTCCCTCAAAAATTTGGGCAGAAAAGTACACACTATACACAGCAAAATATGGCAGAAATTATTGAAGACATGAAGTCTGATCGAGGTTACATTTCTCTATACTTTATAAATACAGCAAAAAGTCAGAAATGTTAACTCCAAGATGCCTATGTTCTACTGGGTAAAAATAAAATTTCTAGTGTTCAGGCCATTGTACCTGCTCTTGAAATTGCCAATGCTCACTGTAAGCCTTGGTCATAATTGCTGAAAATACTAATGGAGAAGCTCTAAGTACACTTGTTTTGAAAGGCTAGTTGTAGCGGTCAAAGCTCCAGATTTTGGTGACAATAAAAAGAACCACCTTAAAGACATGGCTATTGCAACTGGTGGTGCAGCGTTTAGAGAAGGATTGATTCTAAATCTTGATGATGTTCAGCCTCATGATTTAGGGAAAGTTGGAGAGGTCATTGTGAGCAAAGGTGAAGCCATGTTCTTGAAAGAAAAAGGTGACAAGGCTCAAATTAAAAAACATATTCAAGAAATCATCAAACAGATATCATAACTAGTGAATACGAAAAAACTAAATGAACATGTGGAGAAATTCTCAGATGGAGTGGCTGTGCTGAAAGCTGGTGGGACAAGTGATGCTAAAATGAATGAAAACAAAGGCAGAGTAACAGATGCCCTCAATGCTACATAAGCTGCCGTTGAAGAAGGCACTACTCTGAGAAGGGTTTCCTCCCTGGTTCAATGCATTCCAGCCTTGGGATCCTTAAATCCAACTAATGAAGATCAAAAAATTGGTACAGAAATTTAAAAAAAAAAAAGCACTCAAGCCCTGGCTGGTGTGGTTCAGTGGACTGAATGTCACCCTGTGAGCCTAAAGGTCACCGGTTCGATTCCCAGTCAGGGCACATGCGTAGGTAGCAGGCCAGGTCCCCAGCTGGGGGCATATGAGAAGCAACCAATCACAGATTGATATTTCTCTCCTTTCTCCCTCCCTGCTCCTCTCTCTAAAAATAAATAAATAAATAAACACTCAAAATTCCTCCAATGATCATTGCTAAGAATGCAGGTGTCCAGGGATCATCAATAGTTGAGAAAATTATGCAAAATTCTTCAGAAGTTGGTTATGACACTCCTTGGAGATTTTGCAAATATGGTGGAAAAAGAGATCATTGATCCAACTAAGGCTGTAAGAACTGCTTTACTGGATGCCACTGAAGTGGCCTCTCTGTTAACAACAGCAAAAGGTGTAGTCACAGAAACTCCTAAAGAAGAGAAAGACCCTGGAATGGGCAAGATGGGTAGAGTGGGAGATGGTACGGGAGATGGCATGTTCTAATGCTAGAATAATGCTTTATCATTACTAGTGAGAACTGTGAGACGACGTTCAAGGCAGTGCTCCTCACCTATAACTTCAGAGAAGTCACTTGAAGGAAATGACTGAAGGAAAAGCTTGCTGATGTTTAACAAAAACATTATAACCATCAGTTATTGGTTTCTGTTGACAACATACAATGGTTTACTGCTGTCATTGTCCGTGCCTACACATTATTTTGTATTTTTAAATAAAAAGATATTTGTACATTCCTGATAACTAAATGCCAGAGCCATGTACCAATGTAGTGTTTTCAACTTAAATCGTGAGACGGTTTTACTACTATTCTGTTAAAATCAGGATTATAGTGCTTGTCACCATACAATGAAAAGTTTAAAAGCAGCTTTCTGTAGATAGTAGTAATAACTATACGAAGTAGAGAAATATCCAATTGTGTGACAACCTTTATAACAATTTGTTTAGAGTTTAAAAAAAAAAATGTTTCCAACATCAAAAGTAACTATCATCCCTAACAAAGTAATCCTATTAAACCTGGCCTCATAACTAGAAAAAGGCTGTCAAACATCTGACAGTTCATAAAACGTACTTCTTGCTATTATAACTAACTGAATTAAATCACACAAGCAGTAATATGAATAATATCCCAATGATAATTAGGATTAAACGCGATGACACTAAAACCAAAAATCAGCCTTATCTAATAACGTACTGACCCAGCTTTCAAAGAAAATTCATTTTCATTGCTTTCAATAGATCAAATAAATTGATCTCCCATAACCTGCAGTAGATAAGCGAGCTCACTGTTCAATGCGCAATGAATGAAACTGTCACTCAGGATCAAATTTTGGTTTGTCCGCATGGGAAAAGGATGCTGGGTTATTCGTTAAGGTGATAAACAAATACCAATAGGAGGCTTCCCTGAAGCAGCAGCAGGCCTGTGCCTCGACTGACGTCAGGAACACCCGGGGCAATAAGCCCGGGGCAAAGCTCCGGGGCAAGGCTCCTGGACAACCGTCCCATGCCGCAAGGGAAGGCTGGGCGCCCTAGCAGTCATCCACGCGCGGAAAGGGAGAGTCGGCAGTCGCCGGCAGAGGCCTGACAGCCCGGGAAGGTGAGGGGCTTCTCCTGCCCCAGCCACCATATGATCAAGGAGAAATGAAGACCCTGGAGAGGGATTTGCGAGGCCAAGGTCCGCCCGCACGCCGGAGGTGAACACTCCAGCCCTCTTTCCGCACATCACCTCACCTCAGGCGGCACTGGCAGGTTCTCCGCCGCCGCCTTCAGCTCCAGCACCGAGTCCATCTGCCTGTCCGTGAGCGGCGCCGTGCTGTCGGGTCTCCGATCCCAGAGAGCCAGCCTCTCCCGAGCGTCCCGCTCCGCCGCCGCCTCGGGCAGCAGCAGCAGCGCCGCCTCCGCCATCGCCGCCACCCGCGCGGCCCTCAGCAGCAGAGGACGGTGGGGACCCCGAAAAACAGGCCCCGGCCACTTCCCGGAGTGCCAGGGCTTCCAGCAAGACACAGACAGCAGGGCGGGGCGGACCTAGCCGGAAAAACCCGAACCGGAAACGCTTCCAGTGTGTGGGCGGGGCTCAGGTCAGGACAGACGTGGCTTTAAAAGGGCACAAATATTTCCGGTTGAGATGTAGACGTAGAGGGAGCAGGCTAGACAGACCCTGACGGAAACAGAAATGCCGCTACCGGAAGTCTCTTCCTCAACATCAATAACTTTATTGTTACATGTTGTTCACGACAATTATGCTAAATGACAAGGGTGGCAGGAGCTTCCTTGAGCTTCCGGACTTACTACCGCTGCTTACAGCTGCGTGGTCTCGGAGGAGTGTATTACTGTGTGATTACCTTCCTGACCCGTTGACAGCTTAGGCTGCCTGGATCAAAACCACGAATACAAACTTTTCCAACATCCAATAGTACCGTTGTTAGAAAACTAACTTATAAAAACATAAAAATTCAAAGATTTTGTGTGCATCATATCTCATTAATAGTACCGTCAAGTAATCGGAAATTCGATCAGTAATTCGTGGCACAGACATGTAATTGGAATACTGTTCTGCCATTTAAATAATGTTGTAGACTTGAGCAACAAAAATATGGTAGTATTGGATCATTACCTATAAATACCCGTGAATCCATACTAATATAAATGATTGTATCAGTAAGCGGGGGACAACTCTACCTTACAGAAGAATCACAAAAAATAAATGTGGAATGAAATAGTATTAATTGTAGCAGTCATAATCTAAGGATAGATACTAAAATTGGTGGGTGAAAGCTTGGGAACAGATATTAGCAATATATCAAATGATCTCCCCAAGATATATATTAATAGCAAGGGAGCCTATTAACTTTACAGTTGGAAACGCGCGGTAGACATCACCTTAACCACTAAGTGATCAAGTCAATATCATCATCATAAAACTCCTGACATGACAGATTGAGGACACAATATCACTTCTGTGGTATTCTTGCCAAAAATGCAAAACCACATTCTAAACATTAGAAAACATCAAGCAAACTCAAATTGAGGGATGTCCTACAAAACAACTCACCAATATTCTTCAAGTGTCAAGGTCTTAAAAGATTTGGAAAGACTGGGGAACTGTTGTATATTGGAGGAGATGAGGGAGACATGACAATTAGATGCAGTTGGAACCTGGTTTGGATCCAGGGTTAGAAAAAGGGAAAACTGTAGAGTAAAATATAGATATTCCAATAAGGTCTGTACTTTAGGTAATAGTATTATGCCAATGTAAATTTCCCAGTTTTGATTTTTGTACATAGTTATGGAAGGTAATAATATTACGGGAATCTAAATGAAGGGCACACCTGAACGCGATACTACTTTTGCAACTTTCCTAAAGCTGAAAATTATCTCAAAGTCAAGAGGTAAAACTCTAATGTTGTAGAAAATATTTATCTCTTTGGAAAAATGGTTGTGATATAATTAAGAAGAATGATATAATATATGAGCCTATTGCCCAAGAGAAACACTTCCAAAACATTTATAGATGGTTGGGATTACTAATAGGGAATTTTCTTCTTTTTCTCTTCCTCATCTTCCTCTTCCTTCTCATCGTCCTCCTTCTTATTTTGCAATGAATTCTGAATTTAACAGTAAGGTTTTTATTTTAACTATTTAACCCAGCTTCAGAGCATTGTTGCCCCATCACATCAATGCACCACTATTTCCTAAAGAAAGTCATCTTGTAGATACGTACAGATTTGTAGATCTGTATGTCTCAGTACTAAAAGACACTTGCTCTCCTTTGGACCAGACTAATCTCTAGTTTCAAAAATCTCAGAAATGAAGTTAATCCTATAGAGTTTTGTGATGACAATCCTTCACCAAACATCATCTTTCAAGGGCCAAATATAAACACTGTCTCTCCCAAATGCATTTCTATTGCAGATGTTCCCAAATTCGTGATCACTCCACTTTCTTCTAAAATTGTTTAATTCCTTAAGATATTTTCACCAACCAGTGATTTATCATGCTAAAAGATTGCAGTGTAGGTCATGGGAAAAGATTTGGGCAAAGGCTGAATGTTTAATCAGCTACTGTGAGATCAAATGAGGGAAGATGAAGGTAGGTATGCAACACAATAATGCTTGGATTATTCTTGAAGAAGTGAGGGTGCTAAGGAAGTATAGTTGTGCCTAGTCACCAGCTGGTTCTGTAGGGATGGGGAAGAGACAAGAACAGTGAAACAGCGTAACAGCAGTTTGCATGTTTTAATTTTGCAGAATACTAACGTAGAAGTATGTTTAAACAATGCAGCGGTTGCTCACAATATAGTAGAAAGTGTGTTATACAATATATTGAATTTTCTATTTCAGATTCCAGTGTTCTTTTCTATATGGACAAATATATTATCTAGTACACCCACCCCCTGCCAAAGAAGTACAAATTTCCTATAATGGACAATTTCTTCCTGTTTCCAGCTGGTGATTAGTTTATTCCCAAAGGCACTAGATAACATGGCAAATACAACTGCAGTTTTAGTTTTCTACTATAATTCTTACACTATATTTATTTAATTCAAGTTTTGGTAATTGTTCCCATATATGAACTCAAACCGATATAGTAAATACTCATATTGCATGTACCTGTGCATATGTACACAAAGATACACATATGATGTCTTCATATCATGTGTGTGTGTGAGGGTGGGTGTGGAGGATAGAATGAGAAGATGATTGCAAAGGCGATTTTGTGAAAAGGACAAAGACAATGTGAAAACTGTCTCATCCCTAAATGATCAATGTCCCATCTCACAGTAGATGACATTTTGTTTGTAAGGTGCTATTCACATTTCACTTTTAATCACTAAATCACAACACTCTAAGGTAGGTTAGAAGTGGTTCTCTTTCATTTAGAAATAAGTAAACAAAACACATGAAGATGAAGTGAGTCATCAAAGACATTTTGGAGAAAGAAGGGAAAAGGTCACCTTTACATGCTCTTTCTAGAGGCAAATTTGCCAACAGTAATCAAAAAGAGGCTGGGGAAATAAAGCAAAAAGGTAGTACTATTATCCAACAATTCTATCTCTGAGAATTTATCCTAGAGAAATTTCTTAATTGTGCAAAATACTACATGTACATTATAGTTTGTAATGGATAAAAATGGACCCAACCTAAAGATTTTTCAGTACAACAATGATTTTGTTCCTGTTATCTATTGCTACCTAACAAACTAACCCAAAAATTGTGCCCTAAAATAACGACCATTTTGTTTTCTTTCATAATTTTGTCGGTCAGGAATTTCTTCAGGGCACACATGAAAAGAATCGTCTCACACTGCTGGTCAAGATGGAGGTGTAGGTAAACACAGCTCGCCACCTCTCACAACCAAATCAAAATTACAACTAAACTACAAAACCACCACCACTCAGAACCATCAAAAATCGAGTTGACAGGAAGTCCAACAACTACAGAATTAAAGAAAAAACATTCATCCAGACTGGAAAGACACGCAAAGAGGCAGAGACGCAGAGACATGGAGACACTGCACAGGCTGGTCCCGCACCCACGTTTCGTGGGTAAAGACTCAGGAGGAATATCTCAGAAGTGAGGAGTCCAGCCCCACACCAGACCCCCCAGCCCAGGGTTCCAGTGTCAGGAAGGTAAGCCCTCATAACTTCTGGCTGCTAAGAACAGTGGGGATTGACATGGTAGAAGTAACTGCCACTGCTGAAGTCACAAGCAGTTCCTCTTAAAGAACACACATGTGGACTTACTCAGACTCACTCCTATCTCAAGTTCACAGCTGGGAACCTCCAAGCCCAATACAAGTAGCAGCCATCCCACATTACTTTATAGCTCATGGATGGTGGCCCTGAGCAGAACGCAGGTGGGGGCTGACATTGTCCTGTATCACCTGGGAAACCCCAGGGCCTGCACACCCAGTGGACAGCAACAGACCATGTCAGAGCACCACCACCCTGCCCCAGCACAGCTCATCCTCCACAGAGGGCCAAGGTTGGTGGTCAGTGGTCACAGCTAGTTGTTGTAGCTGACTTGCCTGGGTAAATCTTTCCCATTGACCTGCCAACAGCAATCGAAGCTCAACTACAGGAAGAGGGTGTACTGAACCCCAATGAAGGGTGCACCTCAAGTACGACAGTAGAATGGATGAAGGCAAGAATCAAGTCAATGACTTTGAACATAAGGAAGCAAAAAACAACCACACAGAACAAGAAGAAAAAAGAATCCAAAAAAACAAGGATAGTATAAGCAGACGCTGGGATAACCTCAAGAAGTCCAACATTTGCATCATAGGGATGCCAGAAGAAGAGAAACAGAAGAAATTGGAAATCTATTTGAAAAAATAATGAAAGAAAATTTCCCTAATTTGGTGAAGGAAATAGACATGCAAGTCCAGGAAGCACAGAGACTCCCAAACAACATGGATGCAAAGAGACCCACTGCAAGATACATCATAATTAAAATGCCAAAGGTTAAAAATAAAGAGAGAATCTTAAAAGCAGCAAGAGAAAAGCAATTAAGTTACCTACAAGGGAGTTCCCATACTGTCAGTTGATTTCTCGAAAGAAACTTTGCAGGCTAGAAGGGAGTGGCAAGAAATATTCAAAATAATGAAAAGCAGGGACCTATAGCCAAGATTTCTGTACCCAGCAAAGCTACCATTTAGAATCGAAGGGCAGATAAAGAGCTTCCCAGGCGAGGAAAAACTAAAGAAGTTCATTATCACCAAACCATTATTACATGATATGTTAAAGGTACTTATGTAAGAAAAAGAAGAAAAGCAAAACCATGAACAATAAAAGGGCAATAAATACATACTGACAATCAAATCTAAAAAACAAACTAAGCAAACAAGAAGAGAGAACAAATCATGGATACAGAGAGCATTTTGATGGTTGCCAGATGGGAGGCGGATAGGAAGAGTGGGTAAGAGGTGAGGGGATTAAGAAGTATACATAGGTAGTTACAGAACAGCCATGGGGATGGATGGTAGCGTACAGGAAATGGAGTAGCCAAAGAATTCACATGCATGACCCATGGACATGAGCTATGGTGTGGGGATTGCCTGAGGGAGTGAGGGATGCTGGGTGGAGGGGGGCAAAAGGGGAAAAACTGGGACAACTGTAATAGCATAAGCAATAAAATATAATTTAAAAAACAATGAATGGATAAGCAAAATGCAGTCTATACATATAACAGGCTATCATTCAGCCTTAAACAGGCAGGAAATTCTGTAATATATTACAACATGGATGAATCTTGATGGCATTATGCTAAGTAAAATAAGCCAGTCACAAAAGGACAAATACTGAATACATATATGAGGTACTAAATTAGTCAAAAATCATAGCATCAAAAGGTGTAATGGTAGTTGCCAGGAGCCGTGGGGAGGAGAGAATGAGAAGTTATTGTTTTCTAGGTATGGCATGTCAGTTCTACAAGTTCTACAAGACAAAAAGTTATAGGGATGGATGGTGGTGATGGTTGAACAACAATGTAAACATATTGTATTTAATGCCATTAAAATGTACACTTAAAAATGGTTAAGATAGTAAATTTTATGTGTATTACACTGCCAAAAAAAAAGTACCCAGATGCAAGTTCTGGGATCTTATCTTCCAGCTTGGGCCTGTAACAGGGCCACAAGCATGGGCATTGCTAATGAATTAAGGACCAAGGTCCATTCAAAACAATTCATCTCAAAAGTTACGGGGATGGATGGAGGTGGTGGTTAGACAACAATGTGAATGTACTTAATGCCACCAAACAGTATACTTTAATATGGCCTAAATGATACATTTATTTTATGTATATTTTACCATAATTTAAAAAAAATTCTTAGCCCGAACTGAACACAGGCTGACAGAGGTTTTGATTTCTCTGAAATGTGGTGAATAAAGCAATCAGTAGGAAACATTACCTGTAGTACTCTCATCTCAACTCTCACTGACTCCTTGTGACCTTGAGATTAACACTTACTACATAAGAAGTCTGGAAGTAATGAGCAAATCTTAGTAGGTTGCTTCCATTTAATGAGATGAGTATTTACCGCATTATCTACATTATCTATGTGCAAATTGTTGTTGAAAGAGCACAAAATAGTACAGCAAATTAGAGTATTAATGCAATTCAAGATTAAGTTGCCAGTGGCCTTAAGCAGTTCTTGGATATTTGTGACTCTGGCTCTAAGATATGGATTCCTTTTAAGTGTAGAATCACCAAAATGCTCACATATACGTTCAGTGAAGATCTGCTTCTCTTCCCAGAAATATATGAGTATTTGCAAGATTACAAATAATGAAGCAAAACCTCATAAAGGAAAATGTAGCTCTCTACCATATAATGCAATGAAGCAGTTTAATTTGAGAGTAGTATTGTTAGAGGAAGACTAAGAATTATGTAAAACATTCAGGAGTTTACAGGGTAGGTACATAGTCTACATCATGTGCTGTATCTACAGGTTTTGATCATCAGGAACAATCATTAGAAATTTTTAATTATAAAATATTAAGTTCACTGAATAAAAAATACTTAAAGCTGAAATAGCAAAAGTTTCCCATTTATTCTTTCAACTCAATTTTAAGTTTGATAGACAATATACTTTTAGAAATATTATGTCATTAAAATATATTTAGTATATTATATTTACTTCAACTCCCATTTTTCCCCACTTACCATAACTTGGACAGCTCTATTGTAAGATAGTCCTTTTTACTGTTTTTAAGATTTTATTCTAAATTATAAAATATAAGCTTCTAGAACCAATATAACACAATTCTTCATAAAGAAAGTATTAATAATTCTTTCCACCTTGTGATGGTTAAATTTTGTATCATCTTGGCCAGGCTATAGTGCCCAGTTTTATAGCAAATATTAGTCTAGATGTTAACATAAAGGTATTCTATATATGTTGAATAATATCTGCAATCAGTTGACTTTAAGGTTATACTCCATAATATGGGTGGGCCTCATTCGATCAGTTAAGGACTTAAGGAGAAAAAAAAATCCCAAGTTTTCCCGGAGAAGAATTCTGACTCAAGACTGTAACAAACAAATCCTGTCTGAGTTTCCAGCCTGCTAACCTGCCCTACTGAGCTACAGATTTCATATTAACCAGTCCCTCACAGTCACCTGAGCCTAGTCCTTAAAATAAATCACATATGAGGTCTGTCCAGAAAAAGTTCAGCCATTATTTACATAACAAGAACGGATTGTGTGACATCTACGGAACTTGGCAGCCAAGGAGAGTGGACTGGAATGTGTATGCATGAACAATGACAACTTCACTGTACTAGTCAGTGGGGGCAGTAGACACCATTGAGTGAGCATGTACTGTGTGGTTGTCACATTCAAAATGACCCAGCAAGTAGAGCAACGAATTTGCATCAGATTTTCCATTAAGCTTGAACATTCCTCCAGGGATGTTTCAGAAGGCTTTTGGGGACAATGCAATGAATGCAGCACAAATAAAAGTGCAGCACAAATGCTTCAAAAATGATCAAGAATCTGTTGAAAGTGTTCCATGTTCTGGAAGTCCTGCAACAAGCAGAACACCTGAGAATGTTGAACGTGTACGGGCTGCAATCAACAAAGATTGGTGACTGACAGTGGGAGAACTAGAAGCTGATCTGGGCATTCCATAAACTACTGTGTCCAAGATTTTGACACAGGCTCTCAGCATGAAACATGTCATGGTAAAATTTATTCTGCAGCTTCTGCTACCAGAACAGAAGGAACATTGTGCTGCAGTTGCTAATGACTTGATTCAAACTGCTACCAATGAACCAGATTTCGTCAAAAAGGTTATAGCCAGAGATGCGTTGTGGGTCTACAACTATGATCCAGAAATGAAGGCCCAGTTGTCCCAGTGGAAGGCACCTGGCTCTCCACACCCAAAGAAGGTGCAGCAAAGTTGCACCAAGATCAAGACCTTGTTAACTGTGGTTTTTGATTGGGAGGGTGTTGTCAATCACAAGTACGCCTCTCCAGGCCAAACAGAAAGGAGTATTACCTGAATGTTCCGCAATACGACGAAAACGGTCACAGCTGTGGGCAACATGATTGGCAGCTTCATCACAACAGTGCGCCTGCTCATGCACTGCATCTCATGTAGAGGTTTTTGGCGAAACATCTAATCACCCAGGTGACTCAGCCTCCCTACAGCCCAGATTCGGCACTCTGCAACTTCTGGCTTTTCCCAAAACTAAAATCACCTTTGAAACAGAAGAGATTTCAGACTGTCAATAAGATTCAGGAAAATACAACAGAGCAGGTGATGGCGATTCCAAGAAAGGATTTTGAAGTGTTTTGAACAGTTGAAGAGACACTGGGAGAACTGTGTGAGGTCCCAAAGTGACTACTTTGAAGGAGACTGAGACGTCATTATCTTATGTACAATGTTTCTTGAATCTTGTGTCTTCTTCAATAAATGTCTCTATTTTTCATATTACATGGTTGGCTGGATACTTTCTGGACAGACCTCATATGTATGTATACACACACAGCTATTGGTTCTGTTTCTATGGAGAATCCTAACATACACCCCTTAAATCCACTGCCCATTTACTAAATTTATGCTGTTTTCCTAAGAAATGAGTTCATGATATACACAGGAGTCTGCATCTCAACTTTTTCCCACATAATAACACATCATGGACATCTTTCCATGTAAACAGGCTGAGATTTAACTCATTCTTCCCATGTGCCACACAGTAAGCCATTATATGGATGGACCAGTTTATATAAGGAGGGGACATAGAAATATAGAGGTTATTTCCAGTTTTCTTGCTCTTGGTGCTTTTAATTCCATTATTTGCAGCAAGCTTCCAAGGAACAGATTCACACTCCTCCCTTGTCTTTTACTCCCATGCCTTGCTTCTAAATGATCTACTTACAATCTACTAAAAATTTACCCTGCAGATTTTCCCAGCTACCACTTTACCAATAAATAGCCTGGATTTAAAGCCAAATGCGTCTAACAGGTGCAGTGATCCAAGTGAAAGTTCTACTGTTCAGGCATTTGAGACACAGAAGCAGCCAGCTGTTCTCACTGACCTTCACACAAAGTCAATCACTTGTGACTGTGTCATTTAAACTCTTATGTAGGAGAACTGAAACAAAAAGTATCCCTCTTTTTTTCCAATTCTATTTTTTTAATAAACTACTATGTTTAATTCAAATGTTAAGAAAACACGAAACTAAAAAAAATAATGAACCATGTTTATATTTCATCCACTGGCTATTTTATGCCAACCAGAGGTATCTCTGCCTTGTCTACAGTTAACCAAGGACCCCAGCTCCTGCCTTGGGCCAGCAAATCATATGCTGGAAGTAGGACTGAGGAAACTTGAAAGTTCAGGGCACTGATGCCATCACATTGGTGTTCTCAATCTTCAGGGTGCCTTGCCAACCCAGCCCATGAAGCAAATTCACTAGCCTCTACTGAGCTGCAGAATATTTCCAATAACAGGAAGTCACACAGATATTGAGGCAGTAAGATGATCCCAACAACTTCTCTAGGCAGAGAGAAATGTCAGCAACCACTTTCACAAAAGCTACTTCTACTCCAGCTTTCTGGACTCTTTGGAGAGTACCTTAGTTTAAATGTTTCTATTTATCTGAAATAACCACAAATCATTTTTATCATTATATATTACTCCAGTTTATTAAATAATGAATCAAGGTTTATGTCACATATTCAGACAATGTTTAAACAAAGAGCTTGAAATATAAAGGCTTATAAAAACTTTATAGTCTTTATATGATATATACTATTTCTAGCCCAAGAATAAATACAGAGAACAGGAGGCATTTTTATATTACAGATCAGCAACATTTAGCATTAATGATTACACATATCTACAAGCAAACAAAAAAATCCATTTTTTTCATTTTGGTTATAAAAGCTAAAAATCCTTTTGCCTAAGCAATGTCCAAGGATGCATGCAGGGAGACTTACAATCACATCCCTGAAAACAAGAGGACCAAGTCTCCCAGGTCCTTAAGTTCTTTCTTGGTTACATGCTTCAACAATTGCTCTTTCAGAAAGCAGAAAAAATAAAATAGGTTAAGGTCCTGTTTTATAAAGTGTTTAAAGAAATACTGCATTTTTGTCTTAAAAACATACTTAAGAGTGTGGTTTGAATTTCTTTTCATTCTGGTATGAACATGTACATAATTTTAATAAATTTATGTAATGAATATTGCATGACATTCACTTTTAGAAATGATATGTACGCTTAAAAAATAAAATGTTTCCTACATTTAAAAAAAAGAGTGGTTCATAAGTAATTCTTTAAACTCAAGGAACTCAAAAGTGAAAGCCTTTCTATAGAAAGCCCTTAGCACATGATGGAATGTTTTGGTAAGAAGAAAAAAATTACCTCTTTATAAAGATACGGTTCAGTACCAGGAGTGAGGCCTGAATGAATTTTAATATACTACTCACTTCAGAGTCACATCTAGAGAGTGCTAGGGAGATCTGGATTTTCATCTTAATCTTTAAGCAAATCACATCTACTTACCACTCCACCACCCTTCCGTCTTCCCTTCTCTTTTTAATTACTTTGCCTTAGCTCTTACTTTTGGAAATAAAATTCTGTGCCACAAAATCTTTTTTAAAGTCAACATTAATAAAGAAGGCAAGATGAAAGTGACTGGGAGGAAAATGCGCAATCCACAAGAAAAACCTGTGTTTCTTCTATTATGCTTCAAGGGAGGGGGCAGCCCAGGGGCTAGACAAACTGGTACAGGGTAGACACTGCAGAAGTGTCTAGCAGAAGTGTCTACCCTAGAGCTCCCAGATAGTATGTATTTATTGTTCTCAAAAGGTAGAACTGAAGCCCCTTTCCTGGGGCTGTCTTCTAAAATTCAAAGTTCTTGATGCTATCACAGTAACTTTTTACTTGAAAAGAATAAGATGAAGATAAGAAAGAAGAGGAAGAATGATTTCTCCTGTCTTTGGGAAAAGAGAAGGAAGACATATACCCCTTACCAGAAACTAAATGAACAGGTACAGTACTAAAGAAATTGTTTCTAAAATTTCAAGCAATTATTTTCCATCCAAAATAATTAGGAAGCAGAAGACAGGAAATATTTTAACAAACATGACCCAAACTAAAGTAAAGGCTGGAAAATCTGGATAAAATCAACTGTGTGATTCACTTGCAACATTCTGCTGAGGAAAACATAATAAAACGTTAACTTACACAGTGCTCTTTCTCTCACAGGCCTTTAACAAAGGGCTTCACTCTGAATTCTGATAAGCAGTCATGATAAAATGACTCTTCTATATACACAGACCATTTCTTCTTGGATTACAGCTGTATGACACTGTAATGTAAACACCCTTACCAAACAAGTAGCAGCAACTAACTTTTTCTTCATTTGACCCTCAGCTTCCATAGATGTTATTATCTCCATTTCCAGATTGGAAAATAAAGTTTGCTAAAAATCATAGAGCAAATTACTAGCATGACCTAACACAGAACCCGAGCTACTTGAAACACTTCCCATCAACACAGACCTCGCCCCCATCATAGCCAACATATCACACCACCATGAGTTTAGATATTAATACTTTGTAACAATTCCTCACAAAGGTCAAGTCTCCAAAGGCTTAAAATCACTTATTATAAGTGAAAAATCCTGCCACACAAGAAGTTATAAAGCAGTGCAATACTCCAGGGATCCATTTCCTGCACTGTTTATTCCTAGGGTTGGAAAGTCCAGGTCTCCACGTGTAAAATTTCTTCAGCTGACAAGAAGCAAAAGCCCCCAAGTTCAGGAACAATAATGCCCTCTTGGAGGCTCTAGTTCATGTTCCAGTGAGTTTCTTTAGGGTCCAGTACTCGTGGCCATGAGCTGAGATGCATCAGGTGCTACTCTCCCCTGAAGAAAACAGTGTATGGTTCCTGATCTTCTTGCGAGTTTTCTTTAACAAAAAACAAGCATTTCACGTTATCTTTGATGTTGAAGGGCACTTTGATGGTAAGGACTAGTGTTTACGCCATTAAACAAATTCAACGCAGAGTGTTTGATGCCAACAGACAGCAGTCTGAACTAACCCAGTCTTCATCTGTTGCTCACACCTCAGAATCTGTGATGAGCCAAGCTGTGAGAAGCAGTGTGAAACACAGGAAGCTTTACTGTTGCAGAAATTAGCATTTGCAGAGGCATGTCTCATGCGGCCTTGACTTGTCATAAATCCAATTTCTTCAGCTGCTCATATGTCACAAAGAACTACAGTTATCAGTTAAGGTTGACAAAGAAAATGCCATCTTAACCCCAACACATAAAAACAGATCTACAAACAGCACATCTATGAACAAATACATCTGGGGAGACCACATGCCATGAACATGACTAAATATGCGGGGCTCCATCCTAACCTTCCTGAAAAGTCTACCCATTAGCCTTCCCAAAGTCAATTTGGAACAGGAAGATCATAGCTAAGACATATATCCCCTAGCATCAGCTCAGAAAGCTTCTTCTAAAATTAAACCCACACTGCCTAGCTTTTGTGACTTTACTGTGGTGGGAAGACTTTACAGAACAGTAAACTCTGTGTGATAAACACAGCCAGCCCTGGGAAGCTTTCCTCAAGGGTTTCCGCTAGGCAGGCTTCCAAAGGAAGGGGGGGGGGGGGGGGGGGGGGGGGGGGAGGCAGTGTGTCGCAGGTAATGAGAAACAAGAGGATGGTGAAACCAACATTCTCTACCTTATAATTCTTTGCCTTTTCAAGTCTAATAAACTGCCGCTTCTTTCCTACCTCCAGCTTTGGCATACAGAAAATAGTGCTGATTGGCCAAATAATTCTAGAGCTAATTACTGTTTATCCTTAGGCACTCTCTAAAACAGCGGTCCGCAACCTTTTTAGCAACAGGGACCCGTTTCCTGGAAGACAATCTTCCTGCAGGTGGGTGGGAGCAGGGGCAGGGGTGTGTTTCTGGGTAATTCACACACATTACATTCAAGCTCACCTCCTGCTGTACAGCTGGTTCCTAACAGGCCCTGACCCTCTGTGGCCCAGAGGTCAGGGACCCCAGCTCTAAAATAAACATTCTAGAACACTGCTGCCAAAACACATCCCTCCTAAGGATGGTTGGGGATATAAAATCAATCCTGCCTCTCTCTGAAATTCTAAATACTCCCAGCTTTTAGAACAGAGTCTAAATAAAAAATTTTAAGAATATCATTACCTTTCAATAACATCACCATTAAACCAAGATTCATAGTGCCTAGCACAGACTTTATACCTCCTGAAAAAGAAACTGAACAGTTATTTCTTGAATCAGAGGAACTTAAAAGATTAAAAACCAACCTCTAAATTATAATTAATAACATAATAGTTTATACAAACAATATTATTTTAGCTATATGTTTTTTCAGATATACTACAATAGAAAAGGATACAATGATATTCCAAGGCCCAAGTCTCAACCAATTTGGCCAAAACCCTTTATACAGAGCAAAAAAACCTTCGTTCTTCCATGTCTGTTAAAAGGGGGAAGAAAAATTAACTTCCAACTTTCCAATTATGTCAAAAGCATTAATAATATTATCCGAGCTGAACCAATCTATTTCTCTTAAAAATTAAATCCTGTTTGGAAGGACTATGTAAGAAATCATTGCCCTCTACCTCTTTTTGGTCTTTAAAGACTTCTGCAAAGGTAAAGACCAAGGCTCCATGCAAAACCATCCCACACCAAAGCAGGCGAACAACAGCTGAATGAATAAGAAATGACATTTAATTCCAACTAAAGTCTTTTTCCTCTTTTCCATTTAAGCCCACAAACAACTCAGACATAAAGAAACAAAGCAATGGTGGTAAAAATATAATTCAGACCATCACTATTTCATGCTGTTAGATGAATACAAGTAAGTATCTTTGCTTTATTAAAGCAATACTTGACATCTAAGATGTGCCAACACCATGCCAGGAAATGAAAGCAAAAAAGTGGTCCCTAAGCTTTGCTTGCTGGTATTTCTTAGGAGAGACAGTGGCAAACTTCTGTACACTCATGAGAAGTAGGCCTGACTACTTAAACTAAGAACTACAGTATGAATGATAAGCTCTTTTGTGAGATGTCTAAACAAAGGATACTTTTTCCAGTTTGATCAACAGGAAGGACATATATTTTGGAAAGAGATACAGTTCCATTATGATCACAGAAAATATGACTATTTTCTCACTCTTCATAGTAAAGCAAAGGTATGAAGAAAATGAGCTTTCATTTCAAAACATTCATATAGATTTTGTATTTATAAAAGTTAGCTCCTGTGTGGGAAAACTGTGTACTGCCTTAGGGCTTTAGAGTATTACTCATCTTAGTTAAAGAAGCCTTCAATGTTTAGTTACTTTTAGGTTAAGTAAATAAATAACATATATATGTTATTTGGGGAGTAGTTTCATTGATTGAAGCAATCCAATAAAAGGTTGAAGATTAGTAAAATAAATTTGCTTATTTCACAATACTGTCTCTTATTATTATTATTAATTACACTAACAAGGCTTCCCACATTATTCCAGGCATGATGCTGTTTGTCGGCATTATCTCAATTATTTTTACAATAACTCTACAGTATAGGTGCTATTATTGTCCCATTTCATTATGAGGAAACTGAAGTATAGAGTCCATTCCTTGACCAAACTTACCCAATGACAAGTGACAGATCATAAATCTATATTGCTATAAACGCTGTGTTTTTAAATCACAATAAGAAACTCATGATAAGAGGATCAGATAGAAGCTAATGAGCTATGAAAGAATTCCCAACCCTACAAAGATGGACATTCATTCTCACCTGTAACAAGCAATCCAAGGTACCTGTGTACCCAGATAATCTGCCATCACGAAGGACTCTCTGATTCATCATCCGTGTTCTCACAACATCCACAGGATTGGAAGCCAGGGCTCCCGCCAGACCACAGGTGAAGCTTGAGCTACAAAGAAGATACCACGAAAAGGTCAGTCACTACCACCATCCAAGACAGGAAACAGCCTCCTCCCAAACTATGTTAAAATAACATATAACAAGATGAAATGCATCAAAAATGAAAACCATAACTAGAGAGCAGCACAAACTTCTTAAACAGCAGCACTGATTATAGGGGCTTATAAGTTCCAACCATAACTAAGAATATCTTTGAGGCTCTGAATGTCAAAGAATCACAGAAATGCAAAGGGGCATCCTCTAAGGATGATCTACTGCAGCAAATTTTAACCTTTTTCATCTCATGGCACGTATAAACTAATTACTAAAATTCTGCAACACAACAAAAAATATACTTTTTTGCCAGTCTGACAAAAAAGTTACAGTTTTGATTCATTCACACCAGACAGTCATTGTTGTGTTTGTTGAAGTCATTTTTTTAATTTCACAATTTAAGGAAACAGAGGTCAGTGCTCCTGAAAATTGCTGATCTATTGCATTTATTCACCTTTAAGTGACATCAGAGTAAGTTCAGCCATATCATAACCATATTTTTCTTCAAGATCAGAGATTCCCTTACTGAAACGTGTACTAGGGTTGTTAGGTTCTACTAAACTTTCAGTCTCATAAGACTGCAGCCCACGCTTGGTTTCAATTAACTCAGAGCAGCATTTCTCAACTTCAGCACTACTAAGATTCTGAACCAGGTAATTCTTTGTTGTGTAGGTCTGCCCTGTTGTAAGATGTTTAGCAGCTCCCTGGTCTCTACCTAGGAGATGTAAACGGTACTTCCTAAGTCTCCAGAAATTGCCAAATATCCCTACAGGGCAAAATCGCTCCTCAATGGATTAAACTATGATACATCCATACTAATCTGCGGCTATTAAAAATAAATGAAGTCTGTTTGTACTGCTATTTGCTGTGGAAAGATATTTGGAATATATTATTATTAAATTGTAAAAATCATGTAAGAAAGACAAATACTGCATGGTATCACTTATACATGGAATCTAAAAACAAACAAAACCTAGTCCAACTCATAGAAACAAAGAGTAGAAAGGTGGTGGCCAGGGACGAGGGGGTAGGGGAAACAGGGAGATGGTAGGGTACAAACTTTCAGTCAGAAAATGAGTAAGGTCTGAGGATCTAATGTGTAACATGGTGACTACAGTTGATAACACTGCATTGTACAATTGAAATCTGCTAAGAGAGTAGAACTTAAGTGTTTTCACACACACTCATGAAAAGGTACACATGTGACGTGACAGATATATTAACATGATGGAAAGAAATTTTTCACAATGTATACGTATCAAATCATCATGTTGTACACTTTATATATTCAATTTTACTTGTCAATTGTACATCCATAAACCTGAAAAATAATAATAATAAAAAGGAAGGGAATGCAAAGCATGACTTTGTGCAATAAAGCATATGTCATATACTTTTCAAGGCATATTTGCATATGCATAGAAAACACCTGGAAGATACTGATCAAACTATTAACAATTGCTACCCATGCAAGGGGATAAGGAGACTTTTACTTTTTCCTGGTTCACTTCTGTAATGTAATTGTTCAAATATGAGAATGTAATATTTTTATAATATACTTTCTTTAAAATTTCTATAAATTTATAGCAAATCTCTAACCTAAACCTGTGTGTGCCTAAAATATTAATTTAAAAATACATAAACATACAGGAAGTGAGTACACACAGTGTCTCCCATCAGGCCTGAGAGAATCAGATGCTTCTTGGTGAGGTCATATACTGGTAGCTCCACGCCAACGACAATAGCAGCCCTCTGGGCCGTAAGAGACACACCCTGAATAAAAACATTAATAATGATTCAGCTATCTCTCCATAGAAGCAGCCTTACAGATATGCAAAGGTTCTACTCCACAAACTATGGTCAATATTTATGTTTTCCTGTAGGTAGGTAAAAATATACAGTGACAAAGTAGAAAAGACCAGACTGTAAAAAGTCAGAAGCTCCAAAGTCAAATTCTGATTTTGTCACTAACTGTGCAAACTTGACCAGGATAAGTCACCTCTCAGAGCCTCCAGTTCCTTGTACATACAGAGAGGATTGCGCTGGGTGACCTTTAGGGACTATCTTATGAACTGATGAGTCATTAGAATACTAAAAAAAGCACTAGTGACAGTCTTCACTTAAAAGGCATGAAACCACATACGTAATACAATTCAACATAACTGTGACTTAGAAACCCCTTCTCCGTAAGAATTTAAAAAAAAAAAAAAGCAAAGTGCTCAACCTTCGCAGAATTTCTTATATATGATTATTTCAAACCATGACATATTCCTTATATTTCCATTTTACAGAAAAAATATCTTTAAGAACAGATGTCACTCTTCTTCCCTTACTCGATTAGGCCATTTGGATTACATAAAATGATATACATAGGAAAAATAAATTCAAAAGGAAACAAAGGAAAGAACTAAGTCAGTTGGATCCATCTTCAAGCTTACCTTCCACAGTCCTCTCGTTCCCTCTTGCTGGTAAATGTCAATGAAGTTGCCTATCATTCCTCCTTGAATGGTGTTGCTTTGTGCTTGCATCCGTATCTAGAGTTTTTCAAAGACTAACGTTATCTAGAGATTATTTTAAAGACTAAAATGAGAAGGAAACTAGCACACTTCTCCCCAAATATAGATCTCTAAAAATCATTTGATTTGTTGTTTAACAATCATTAAAAGGAAAAAGAAACTATAATTACAAATATTACTATTATGCTAGTTTAAAATATCCTCAGTAGACTAAAAATATATAAGGATTAGTTCTTAGGCACTTTGGATTAAACAAAAAGCATCCAATAAAGTATAGAACATCTTACACATAATAGCTCATTAAGTATCAAAAAGGAATTAATTTTTTAAAAATAGTCTTTGAAAAGGAAAGAACACGGTATTTTTTCCTATAGGTTACTAAGTAGGAAAGAGAGAATGTGATGGTAATTCTAAAAATTTAACATAATTAATAAAAGTATCCAGTGTACTTGGCAACACCTAGCATGAACAAGCATATTTCTTTCATTAGTTACTACAACTCACTATTATTTCCAATCAGCTAAACCAAAAGGTATGCAGGTGAGTTAGCCACTGGATGGCCACAGGATGCCTGTCACAGTCTGTTACACTGGAATTTATAAATGAACTTTACAATGCCATAATAGTCACATGACCGAGCTTCTGATATAAAAATAACGTCTGATGTAACTCTGCATTTTTAAGAATGAAAAGGAAATTCTCACTAAAAAACTGGTACCTTATTTTGGTTTAGGGAGCAAACACACCACTCTAATTTCTTTTTTTAATATATTTTATTGATTATGCTATTACAGTTGTCCCAATTTTTCCTCCTTTGCCCCCCTCCTCCTGATACCCCCTTCCTTCCAGCAATCACTCCCCTTAGCTCATGTCCATGGGTCGTGTGTATAAGTTCTTTGGCTTCTCCATTTCCTATACTGTTCTCGACATCCCCGTCTATTTTGTATCTACCAGTTATGCTTCTATTTCCTGCCCCTATTTCCCCATTCTCCCCCTTCCCCTCCCACTGCTAATCCTCCAAATTATCTCTACATCTATGATTTTGTTCCTGTTCTAGTTGTTTGCTTAGTTTGTTTTTTTAATTCAATTGTTGAGAGTTGTGAGTTTTTTGCCTTTTAAGCATTCACAGTTTTGAATTTCTTCTTTTTCTTAAATAAGTCCCTTTAACAGTTCATATAATAAGGGCTTGGTGATGATGAACTCCTTTAGTTTTACCTTGTCTGGGAAACACTTTATCTGCCCTTCCATTCTAAATGATAGCTTTGCTGGTTAGAGTAATGTAGGTTGTAGGTCCTTGCTTTTCATCACTTTGAATACTTCTTGCCAGTCCCTTCTTGACTGCAAAGTTTCTTTTGAGAAATCAGCTGACAGTCTTATGGGAACTCCTTTGTAGGTCACTCTGCTTTTCTCTTGCTGTTTTTAAGATTCTCCCTTTATCTTGAACCTTTGGCATTTTAATTATGATGTCTCTTGGTGTGGTCCCTTTGGGTCCAACTTGTTTGGAACTCTCTGTTTCCTGGACTTGTACATCTATTTCCTTCACCAAATTAGGGACGTTTTCTTTCATTATTTTTTCAAGTGTTTTCGATTTCTTGCTCTTCTTCTCCTTCTGGTATCCCTATGATTTAAATGTTGGTACATTTAAAGTTGTCCCAGAGGTTCCTAAGGCTATTCTCGTTTTTTTGAATTCTTTTTTCTTCCTGCTGTTCTCACTGAATGTTTTTTCCTTCCTCGTGTTCCAAATCATTCATTTGATTTTTGGCTTCATCCTCTCCACTGGTGGTTCCCAGTAGATTTTTCTTTATTTCACTTAGTGTAACCTTCATTTCTTCCTGGGTCTTTTTTATATTGTTGCCATACTCAATGAATTCTTTGAGCATCCTGATCACCAGTGTTTTGAACTCTGCGTCTGATAGGGTGGTTATCTCTTTTTCATTTAGTTCTTTTCCTGGAGTTCTGTTCTGTTCTTTCATTTGGGTCATATTTCTTTGTCTCCACAATTCAGCAGCCTTCCTATGTTTGTTCTGTGTACTAGAGATAGCTGCTTTGACTTCCTGTAAAAGACACCTGTAAATTGTATGGGATGGAGCCTTAGGTAATCTCCAGGGCAGGGCAACCCACTTAACCACTTTGTTGCTCTGTGTGGGGGGAGGGTTTGGAGAAGGGACAATGCCGCTGCCTGGCTTCTGGAGGTTTGCCCAGCACTTGCCTCATTTCCAGTCACTTCACCTGTTTCCCTATGCAACTGGCACCCTTTCAGCTGTTTCCCTAGTGGCGAATCCCAGAGTGGGTAGGTTTGTGCATGTTCTAAGTCTGTACAGGCTCTTTAAATGGACTCTCCTGAAAATGTGGCGTTTCTTCTGCCGCCCCAACCCCCACTGGTTTTTACAGCCAGAAGTCATGGGGATTTATCTTCCTGGTGCTGGAACCCTGGGCTGTGCAGTCTAGCCTGGGGCTGGGATCACTTACACCCAAGGTATCCCTCGCGAGTTTTATCCACCATATGTGAACGTGGGACCACCCTTTCCACCGCTGCTGCTGCCGCCTCTCCACGCCACACCTCTTCACCTGTCTCTGCAACTCTGCCCCTCCTATGCATCTAGATGAATGTGACTTCTTCAAAGTTTTCGTTATCGGGTTCCATACAGCTTGATTTTCTGATGGTGCTGGTTGCTATTTGTTTTGAGAAATTGCTGTAATCTCTCTGTGGTTACACAAGGAGATGAAGCTTGTCTACCTATGCCTCCATTTTGACCAGACATATCATATCACTCTAATTCCTTAAAGGGAACTGTTATTTCCATGCTTACATGTGAAAAGTAACCAAAATACATACAGGGACTATCTTTCTGCAGCCCTGATATATGACTAAGAGATAAATAGAGCATGGATTTTTTTTTCTAAGAACCTTACCCCAACACGGGTAAGATTACTGTAAAAGCACCTTTGCACAGTTGCACCTTCGCCGTGCATGACTGCGGCGTACTCAACATGCCGCTGCTCAACGCTGTGATGCCTGTCAGAATCGCCTATCAAATGGAAGGTTCTCTCAGGGTACAGCCCCGTCTGACTCATTTTTGGATTCTAAACACCAAAAGTACTCCGACTGGCACAAGATAGAAGCACAGTGAACTCTGGTTAAATAATGCAGAAAAAAAGGAGAGAGAGGGAGAAAGGAATATCTGAGAGGGTCCAGAAAGTAACTCAGGACTAATTTTTATTTTAATTAGTTTACTCCCTTGTCTTATTCCAAAAAGGATTTAAGAATACTGGTATTGTCAACAAGGCAGTCTAATACATTACGCCTAATTGTGGTTACGTAAGTACTTCCATTAGTATTTCCTGAAACTGAATTAACAGATAACATAATGCATTCATATAAGGCCATTAATAACCACACTTTTATAAAATTAGAAGGTCATCTATTTTTAATGAACCAATAAAACAATGGAGATTTTCAATGAAAAATTCAAATGCATCTAAGCTTAATTTTTTTTCTGCTTAATCACAAAAAACTCATCTCTAAAATGAATTCTGCTTTTGAGCTAATGTGTATAAGTGGGAAATAAGTTAGAGTATTCACAACACTTATTAGAAACAGATTCACACACACAGAGCATATATTTCATTCAGATTTTCATTATCTGAACATTGTTCTCAATAAAAAAATATGAATTATGCCTAGAAGATAGAGGGAGCACCGCTTACTTTCAAGACATCAGTTGGATTGGCAATGGCTGAGGATATGACTCCAGAGAGAATTCCACAAACCACATTTATCAGAAGGGTTTCATCTGTAAACAAAGACATTAGCTGACTTTTCATACACACAGACCTCTTCATGTGAATAATCCAAATATAGTTATTACTCATTTATATGCCACTTGTTCCTCTTAAGAGAATAAATAAATTTATACTTTATGAATCAAGTAATTTTAAAAGATTTGGGAATTTCGCTGTCTAAAGGGATTTACTTAGCAAAATTTCTTGCAGTCTAAAAAGGAATGTGAATTATCAAGCAAAGTGAGCAACCATCTACCAATTCACCTTTGGATGTAAATGAAGACCACTGTAGTAATTAAGATGAGGTATGCCTGGGAGGAGAATTAAAAAGACAAACTCCTATGAGGTAATGTGGAAACAAAGTTTTAAAGCATATCTTATATATCTAATTTGAAGTACAATGAAGCACTTTCAAAGCACTGTAGCTCCGGTTCACTATGTGTTAACAGTTAACTGGTGCTGGCCCCTTTGTAAAAAGAGATAAGGTTCTATAGATTAAAACAAAGTCAAAAAGTCAACCAGCAACAGAGTGTGGGAACTGTTCTTAACACAAAGAAATGTATTCACTGCTTTCTGAAATATAGGTGATAACTCCTATGATTTTAGAAAATTTTAAGTTGGCTGGAACTGTAACAACATATCCTCTAGTCCAGGCATTTTAGAAATGAGTATAACTAATTAAAATATTTGCTCCTTTTTAACTGTTACACCCCTAAATTCAGCTTATAACGGACTTGCTATAAACACAATTCATTTAGTCTTTACACCTACAGTTCTCCTCAACAGCAATAAAGTCACAGGTAAGCTAAAGAAAATCTGATACAAAACCACTTGAATAAAAAGACAAACAGCTCTGGCTGGTGTGGCTCAGTGGACTAAGTGCTGGCCTGCAAGTCCAAGGTTCGCCAGTTCGATTCCCAGTCTAGAGTACATGTCTGGGGTGTGGGCCAGGCTCCCAGTAGGGGGTGGGCGAGAGGCAACCACACAATGACGTTTCTCTCCCTCTCTTTCTCCCTCCTTTTCCCTCTCGCTAAAAATAAAAATCTTTTAAAAAAGAGAGAGAGAGAGACAGAGACAACCCACCAACCACCTACAAGTGGAAAGAAAAGATTCCCCACTGACCTTCTGGGCGTTCAACAAATAATCGCTTCAAGCTCTGGTAAGTACCTATCTTGATGGTGCCATAGGAAGCCTGGCGTAACATCGCAGGGGCAATCCTGTCAAACGAATGTACAAAGGGGCAAGAAAATTCTAAAAATCACTTAAAATCCTACAAAAGACCCACAGTAAGAGACAGAATTACCCCTTTGCCTTCCACAAACTACACTAAAACAGGTATCTTAAAATTAAAAATCCAACAAAAACACAGTTCAAAAAACATACATAGGAATAATCAAAATAGGATACAAATACTTGAGCAAATTATTAGTTCAGTAAGTGAAAGCTCAGCCCATCATATTTTTTCTCAATGAAACTAAGTCAACACGTGGTTCTACCTGCCCATTCACATTAAAATAAAGGCTTTCCTTTCTCAATATGAAGCACCTGGTGAACTGCAGCCTTTGGAAGCATCTATCATTCCTGAACTGGTGTTCTAGAGCTCGCCTCCTACCTCCTTGGGGGCCCTGTTTCAGTTATCTCTTCTCCCTCCCATTACCCTACCTGACCCTAGAACCACCCTGCGGCATTTGTACTCCCCAAATCTTTCCGTATTTCTCATTTCCTTCTCCAATTGCAATCTGACTCCCCTTCGCCTCTTCCATCAAAACAGGTGGTCAACTGACATCTTTCTTACTAAATTAAATGATGCTTTTCAATTAGCGTTTTATATAACATCTTGCAGCATTTGCTACTAGCACATTTCTCCTCCCTGAGCTGCCAAAACATGGCCCTCTCCCATTTCTTTTCTTTCCTCTCCATCATCCTAACTGTGTCCTCTGGGATTTCCCAGCATCTGTCCTATGCTTTCGTTTCCCCTTGCTCCACACACTGCCTGGTTGAGCGCATCTATTCCCACGGCTTTCACTGACAATTCCTAAATTCAGGATTCCAACACTGATCCAAAGATATATTTCCAACTCTTCCTAATTTCTCAATTCACATGTACTACAATTACCTACTTACACTGAACGAATTATCTGCCCTGTCTAAACAATCACCACTCCTCTTCTGTCTCCTACACCAGGGAATGAAATTTCCATCTAGACAATGGCCAAAACCAGAAATTGAGACATTAGCCATGTCTCCTCCTCCCCCACAAACCCCCTCATGTATTAGATTAAATAGTATGCAATCCCATGCCCTAAATAGCTTTCTAGGTGGTCTTCTTTCTCTCCATCCCCAGGACAACCCCTCAGGTCAGATCCTTGTTGTCTCTGCTTCCTTCCTGATGAGCTGCTTCCAGCGTTACTAGTCTCTAATTATTTCTCCCCATGGCAGGCAGGCATCTTTTTACAGGGGTATCTTTTTACAGTGGAATCTAATCGTGGCAGTCACTCTACTCAAAACCCTTCAGTGGCTCCTATCTCCCACAAGTGTAACAAACTCAAGTACTTACAGGCACCAGATAGAAGCCATAGTGAGTTCAACAGGCTATATCTAACTGTACATATATACACCATGTGAGTAGCAGGAGTTTTGGTAAATCAGAGGAAGCATTAACTGCAGTTACTATTATCATAAGTGAATGAGCATGGCCCAGATGTTGTTTTCTCTGAGAAGACTGAATTTCAGGTTTTTATGTGCAGTTTCTCATATTTAAAGTACTGGCTCAATAGAAAAACAAAATCCTTCAGAGACTGGTGGGCAGAAAGGTTGTAAGGCACCAGTCTGGGACAAAGTCAAGGTGTTTAGCATGGCCTGAGGTTGTTGTGTCATAATCCCTTATTAGTACTCCCAACTCCATCTCTTGCTATTCACCAGTTCCCATGCTATATCCATGCTGAATTACTTGCGGTTTCTAGAATGCACCATGCTCTCTTGCACAGACTACTGGTTCTGTGGGAACATAGTTCCTCTCTAACAGTTCATCTGGCTAACTCTTCTTGATCCTTCAAGAGCTGGTGTCTCCTGAATTAAGCAGTTTCCCTGAAAACCTGTCTGCCTCCTCCCTCATCCCCGCTGTCAGTGACTGATGCCTCTACCAGAACTCTAGTACTTATGAGACTCACTGTAATTGCCTATGTACTCATCTGCAGCCCCCAGGAAAACAGGTCCTTCGGGACAATGTGCTGCTGGCTGCTCCCTGTTTGTCCTCCCAGGTCCATTCTCACCCTTCTCTGTTCTGCTCTGTGGCCTGTGAGGTTGGTGCCTGTGGACTACATCACCTAGTCTCCTCTGCCAGCTGACTTTCAGATGTATTCAGCCTGCAGAAGATGGGGGGTGGGGGGGAGGGAGGAGAAAGAAGTAGAGGTACTTCTTCCTCTCCCTGGGCACTACCAAAGCGTATCTTGACAACTACTGTTTGTTCCTTCAAGGCTCCAGCCCTGGTGGGCTCTGCTAAACTATTCCCATCTTTGAGCTAGTAACGATTTCTCACTTGGCTAATTTTTAGGTACCTCAACATCCTTAACTTAAGGGTTAAGGGAACAAATGAAGGGACTACCTTAAGTAGTCCCTTCACTAATCTCTGTTCATTTAAACTACCAAATGAATTCTGTTTCTTGCAGGGACTCTGACTGACATAGGTAGGATCCTATCTTAACGTTCCTACCCAGTGCCTACCACACACTGTTTATTAGATGCTGAATTAAAGAAAAGTAGTTCACTGCAACTCTTACTCATGGAGAATGCTGTATCATTTTCATTATGGCAAAAAACTTGGTCATTCATAATAGCCAAGGGGAAGAGCTATTTTCAGAGTAAAAAACTAAATTACAGGATTTTTTTAAAAAAGAATGTAATTTTGTTATTATCTGTATTTGAATATAATAAAAACATAGTCTCAGCACAAGATTCACGACATAAAATAATATAAATACAATAAAACTGACATTAAAAATAAAAAATCTCCCATGTTACTTGCTCTTTTTAAATACACCTCAAATTTTTACTTTCTCTCTATGAAGTCTTAGTCTGAAAGACTTTCATTTGAAAGGTATACAGTAAAATATAAACATATAAAGGTCACTTACCCCGAATACAATGCTTTCAGGCCTTCTTCTCTGCCTATCCTCACTAATGCATGCAACATTCCTCGATACCTAATTTCTTTAAAGTTTGCATCATTCGTCTGGCCTTGAATCTGGAGCCGTGTCTTGGTTAAATCAATTGGAAATGTACCTTAAAATTTTAAAGAAATATTTCACTTAATTAAAAAAAAATCCCACTAAAAAATACATAGTGACATATTACTGAAGAGACACATAGACTGTAATGTAAACTAAGAAACAGATCCTTTACAATATTTTTTCTATTAAAAAATGGGAGCCAAAAGAGGAAGATAACAAAAAAAGAAAAAAATATATTTTCCTTTCTTTAGATTTTTATTTATTCTACATACGATTTGAGGAAACAGCATTGCTATAAAAAACAGACACATGGAATGATTTTGACAACCAGGAAATCCATTTTAAAATATAAGTTACTTTTTACATATGTGAAGGCTAAAATTGGGTTCATTATGAATGAAGAGAGATAAGTAAATTTCTAAGGAATTTCTCACTTTGTGTTCTATAGTCTGAAACCAAATCTATTAATGCAAGTAAAAAGTTTAATATAGTGCCTAAGAGATATTCCACTGAACTATGTGAAATTCATACTCAGTAAACGTGATTTATTGGGTCAATAGGAGTGCCCACCTGCACAAGGAAAGTGGGTGGGTGGTTAATGCGCCTCAACCCTGGGGCACTGGTCCTCACTAGCTCCCCAGGAGGAGCCTTCCTCCCAGGATAGCAGTTACTGAGCCCTGGAAGCAAATGAAGTGTCCCACCCAGCACCGGCACTCAGGTAGCTGCTCAATCAGTATTTGTTGAATGAATGATTCCAGGGAATAAACAAAGGAATAGATAGGACCTCAACTAGTGAAGAAGTCACAAACACGATATAGATCACGTGCATTATCAGAAAATGACAGCATAATGATAGCCAATCGAATTTGGCTCAGGGAAGACCTTGGGGCTCCTCAAACTTCTTTACAGTCAAATGTGTTAAGGGTAGAGGCAAAGTAGGGAAAAGACGAGGAAACTAGGAATTGATGTAATTCGAAAAAGATTAATAAAACTTCTGTTTGGTGAATGGGTTCAACTTTCTCCCTACTAAACTTTGAACTCTAAAATACCAATAGGTAGACAAAATGACTATTTTGTCTGAAAGAAGCATACCAAAAGAAGGAAATTTTGAATTCTGAAATTAATGTTTCATAATCCCCCATTCTGTGCTTGAACTACATTCACAAACACCAATCATGACCTTAGGTTTTAATCACGGTCACAGACAGCAGGTAAATTGACCTGACTCCAGCACTCGGACTCCTTACCACATTCGGCTGTGATGGAGGCCAACCCCCCATACACAAAGGGCTTCCAGTTGAGGGCCGACATTCTCACCACTGTCCCTCTTCCTTTGGTTCACAGAAATAAGGCCTCCAACAGGGTTTTTCCTGGGAACAAAAGAAAGACATTTCAAAGTTGGAACTTCTCACACAGGCAGTTTCTCCTTTAAAGTTGTGTTTCATTTGGAGAGTGCTATCAGATGCTATCACTGAAACTCCCCTGCAACAATGCCCAACAAGTCTGGGACAAGGGCCTTGCCTCAATAAAGCAAAGCATCCCTATCTACTAAACCCCAAATCAGCAACTACTATTCTCTCCCTATCAGTTGCCTAATTCTCATTCAGGTCTTAAGTAATCCAGTATACTGATACCTTGATATGTGTGGATGTACTCAGTGTAGAACAATGGAGGCTATTTTCTCGGTATGGGTAGTCTATTTTATCTTAAATCTGTTCTTCAGAATTTGCTATTTGTCACTGACTTAGTGAGTCCCTCCTGGGAGGCACTGAAGTCCCTCAGGTGCACTGGAGAAAAAAAAAAAGCTATAATCCAGTGTCTCGAAGTAAAATAACAATTACTTAAAATTATCAAAATACATTTCTTACTTTACACTCTATAAATGTTAGCTCTCTTACCCATATTATGTAACAGCTGGGGGGGCAGCTTGTTGTGAAGGAAAAAGGCAAACTCTGGGGTCAGAGCCACAACACTTCCTCTCAAGGGAAGTTCCTGTTACCTTCCAGGTTTTTCCTTCATTAACAACAACGACATCAACATCATCATCATCATCACAGCAGCCAACAAAACCAGCTAGGGGTAGAACCCATACTTTTATTCTAAATAAAATACCTAGTTTTTAGACCTATTATGGGGGTTAAATATATAATTTTAAACTAGTACAAAAGACATTCAACAAATGCTTCCATCCTCCTTTCCCTTAATAGGTCGGGTTGCACTGAGACATATATTCACATGCCTGCCACAACCAAGTCCCCCACATTCATTATATGTTCTGCAGTTTTACACAATGTTATTGGTAAATATGGCCTCATGTCCATTAATAGGTAATACATGCAAGTTAACACACTTCTGTGTATATACTATCAAGTATACTTATTGTTGGGTTAAAAGAAAATTTCTAATTATTAGAGTCATTACTGGCAAAGAATATGCCCAATGTTTCTACTTCACGTGTTTTCGGAATTTCCTAAGTCTACATTTCCCAAGAGAGGCCTACCATAAATCACTATTGACAAATTGTCGGTTTTCAACAAAGTCAAGAGGCTTGCTTAAACTAAGGGAAAACACAAGGAACCCAAAGGGGACACTAAACAGCTCTATCAATAGAGATTCCTCATTTATGGACATTAAGTAAATTCAGAATAGTTACAAATGAGTGAGGCAGAAGGCTCCCTAAGCGTGGAACTAGAAAATCATCATATGCTTTATGTATTTCAGTACTAAGAACAAGCCCTGTCCCTAAAAATTTATCTCCCTATTATCCTTGAAAACATTCAATATCTATACTTAACCAATTCTTAGCCTTAATAAATTCATAATTAACATAAAGATTAACACTGTAAATTATAGACTGTGAGAACACATTAATAATAAATCCAATGATTCATTTACTGTCCAGTAGTACCTTCCTCAACCCATTGCTGGGTTTTGCTGAATCCAAGCTAAAAAACAAATGATAACTACATAACAATGACATATGGAAGTGTTCAATATAAATGATTTCAGTGGATCCCCTCAACAAGTGTGGGATAGAAGGACAGAAAAACAGACCGGGAAGCCATGTCTCAGGGGACAGGACAGAGCTGGGCTTCCAACCCCAAGTGTTCCAATTCCAAGTGCAGGGTCCCTTCTGCCACCACCTGAGGCCGTACCAGGAGTGTCCAACCTTTTGGTATCTCCGGGCCACAGTGGAAGAAGAGTTGTCTTGGGCCATTAAATACATAAATACTGACGAAAACTGATTAGCAAAAAAGAGGTTTTAAATAAATTTACTCTTTTGTGTTGGGCCACATTCATAGCCATCCTGGGCAGCATGTGGCCCATGGGCCAGACACCCCTGAGAGACAATCATAAAGGAGTGATAGAGTTTTAATTAAGGAGAAAATATTACTAAGCAGCTTTGAAAAGGTGCCGCTAACAAGATGCATATTATAAACAATAAAAATATGCTTAATTTAAGAGAAAATATTCAGATAGTAGTCAACCTAAACAGGTATAATTTATTTTTCCAACACAACAATAAAGATAGTGTTCACGTGATTCTTTCTTACATGGTACTTTTACTGAGGTGAAATTCACATACTATAAAATAAACCATTTCAGCAAACACTTCAGAGGCACATACTACATTCTCAATATTGTGCAACCACTACATTTATCTAGTTCCAAAAGATTTCATCATACCACAAGAAAACTATTTAAGCAGTTGCTCCCCATTACCCCCTCTCCCTGGCCCCCATATGATTATTTTCTTGGCTGTGATACTACAAATGCCTCAAGCATCTGTGTGGGACATAGGGAACTCCTAATTAGTAATTCCTAACCTGGCTGCAGAGCTTCTTAAAAATACGGACAGTGGGGCCCCATCTACAGAATGAGGGTCTGAGGAACATCCCAAACACCCATGTTCTTACTGAAAATCTGTGAGTTAAATATATTATGGCCAATTCACACCTTGGAATACTTATCACTTAAATTCCTGTTTTAGTAGTCAATTCTCAAAGACAACAATATGTAGTTCATTCTTTTCATTCATCTTATTAAGTAATGATTTTTTTTCTACAATGAATATATTATATGCGTCTATGTATTCATTTATATGGACATATGCACACATCTATACACAAGAGATATCCTCTAAAATGTCAGCAAAAATTTATGGAAAATGAGATTATACTAACTTCTGATTTAAAAACAAAACTTTTTAAAGAGAAAAAACTAAGGATATGGACAACAGTGTGGTGATTGTGGGGGGTGGGAGCAGTATAGAGGGCATGGGGGAGAGTATAGGGGGGATAAATGGTGATGGAAGGAGACGTGACTTGGGGCGGTAAACACACAACACAGGGTACAGATGATGTGCTATGGAACCGTGCACTTGAAGCCTGTATAATTGTTAACCAGTGTCACCCCATAAAAATAAATAAAATAAAAACATTTATATTATCGTAAGATTTCATGCCATCTCAGTGATTAACTTCCTGGTTTCCTACCACTACATTTTTGTTTTGCTAGTTTAGTTTTAATGAGATTTCATGCTTTTTCATTTGTTGGTTTTGATATTAAGTTTTTAGTTAGATTATAACCCAGAGGTTCTGGGTCATACTCATCTGTAAATACTCAACAAGAACTCAAACTTGTTGTGGAACTGCCTCCGCGTGGTTTTAAATCACGTGGGATGGTGACCCACCCGTTAGTTACTATTCAGATGTACTGCCACAGATAAGCATCCACTCCTACATCCTGAGTTAAACTCTAAGAAAATACTTTCTGTTCAATTACAATTTTAAAAAATTAGCTAGGAAAAGAGAGAGAAAGCTTTGGATTCTTCTGCTTTCCTTTCCAAATGCAAAGACTAGATCCCTGAGCAGTTAACAGTACTGTGCCTTCCCAAGTTAATGTTTGTTATGTCTAAGAATAATAATCTGGTGTAGATAACAACCAGAGAGCATCAGTAGTGGTCAAACATCCAAATAAGAATGGGTTCTAGCAAAGACTGGAATGTCCAGTAAGCTATACTGACTGACCACAGCCAGTTCTAAGAGGGCTTCAGTTCTCTTAGGCTGAAATCTCTGTTCAGTAAACTGAACCATTTCTTCGTTTTTGAGTTCTTGTCAGAGGGATTCTGCATCACACACATTCCTTAACTTCCTAGCACAATTTTAGGGGGAAATCCCAACTCTGATGAAGTGTCAAGACTGACACGCCAACAAAGTCAGGGAGATTGAAGTGTCCTTAGCAATTATTACTGTTTGGGACACACTGCTCAGCCTGAGCTTCATGGTAGGGATTACAACGTGGTAAAAATTCCCATGTCAGGTACAGCAGTGGCTGTCAATCACTTCCCACTGTGCACTTCTCTTTAGGTACCCTCTAGCCTGACTAACACCCAGAGACCACTTCCCTTTGCTGCCTCTGAACACAGTACTAACAACAATAGATGTCACTGCTGAATATCTGATATGTTAGGCATTGCTGTACATTTCCCACTTAAAGGATTTTATTTAAAAGACTTCATCACAACTCCATGAAACATGTATAATTATCCACATTTCACAATGGAAGAAATACAGTCTCAAAGAGGAAAAGAGAATTTCCCTAGTCACACAGCTACAAAGTGCTCAAACTAAGGTGTCCCTGAAGGAACACATGATCTTTCCTTTATTACTACAAAGCCAAACACTATTTTCCAAAGGTTTTAAAAAATATTGGCCTGTGGGCAAGTAGGGAATTCTAACAGCCAGAATAAATGTAAGATTTTCGTGCAAGGGAAATACAAACTATTTTTTTTAAGTGTTACCTTCATGTAAATGTCTGTACAAAAGATGAATTCCAAGGGATTCTCCCTAAACTCAGAAAATATGCTAAATTACATATCCTCTCAACTATATTTTCTCTTACTTTAGCACTTATGTTCTCCTTACCATATTTGTACAGCGGTAAAGAACGGTTAACTCTCTAACATAATTAATTCTGGATAAGTTTTTTCAATTTTATTTGTGTTCCCTTTTCAGCCTGCAGTCCTAAACTGTAATCATAGTCTGCAAAGTTCAGTACGCTCATATATCTTTCTTCTTGGCAATACTGCCTTTCATGAGCATTTCCTATTTCCCATTCTTTTTTAAGGGCACAGGACGAAAAATACGCTCATCACAGACTTATAAATGTGAGACTTAAAAGGAATATTAGAAATTATATCTCACTTTGCACGAATTAACTGATCCCATGGTGACAAAATTTGGCAGCCACAAAACCAAGACCAAAATTCATGGCGTGAATTTCTCACCACTTTCTCATCACTTGAGGAGAATGAATCTGGAATCCGCCAGCAGTCCCGACATTGTTTCGCTATCCTTGCGCAGGAACAATAATGCTGTTCATTACAACTGCTTTACATGAAATTACTTACACCTAGAAAGACGCTGAAATCCAGAGCTACATTAGCTTGCCGAGCAAGTTAATTCAACCTATCCTTGCCAACATGAGCCGACCTGGCGTGTTCCCGGCGCAATTCAAAGTACAGAGTGCCCTTTCCCAGAGTAGCAGCTCGCCGGTTACCGAGGCTGCACACTCGAGTCAGACGCCAGCGGCAGGGATGCAGTAGCAGGCGAAACGCACCACGCAAGCAAGAGACGCCAGGCGAGCCTCAGGCTCGGATCTCAGTGTCGCTGGAAGAGAAGTCATCCCACACCGCCAGGTGATGAGGACTGGGAGCCGCCTAGCCGCGAGCGGCAGGGCCCAGGTGCGGAACCTCGCGTCCCACCGAGCCGGGCCCAGCACGCGAGCCGGAGGGCAGCGGCAGCAGCCTCCAAGCACGCCCAGCCACGCCGGGTCTCTGCGAAACCCGGGTCCCAGCCACGGTCCAGAACCGAGCCCCGGTCGCCCGAGGCGCCGCTGGGAAGGGGAACGGGCCGGAAGAGGGGCGACCCGGAGCGCGCGCGTAGAGCGGCCAGCGCTGCCGCAGCAGGACGGCCAGGAACTTACCGCGCGGCGCTGGATCTGCACCCTATCCCACCCAAGCCTTAGTAGGTGGCAGGAGCCGACAGTGTCCGGAAGCTGAAGGAAAGGCAGCCGGGCAGTGGGTCGGCCCAGAAGCCCGCGCGCAGCCCCGCCCCGGCCTGCCCGCAGCCTTGGCTCCCATTGGCCTCTCTCGCCTCTGCCCCGCCCAGCCACGCCCATGGTACCCCGCGGCAAGCTGGCCAAGAAAGAGCCAGAGGCTCTGAGTAGGATCCCTAACGTCCCGCATCGGGGTAGCTCGGGCCTCGGAGCGCCTCCTGAGGCCTCCGAACTCGGCTTTGCGGTGAAAGAGAAACCTAAGGAATGTAGGAGCGCCACGGAAAAGGAGCCTTCTCAGGGTGCTGATTCTTCCTGTCCACTGAGCCTACCCACTCTACAAGTAGTGAACTTGCCGTCCTTTTTTTAAAAATTATTTTTATTTTTCAATTACAGTTAACATTTAATATTACGTTAGTTTCAGGTATACAGCCTAGTGGTCAGACATTTATATAACTTAGGAAGTATTCCCCCTAAGTCTAGTACCCACCTGGCACCATGCCTAATTATTAGAATATTATTGACTATATTACCCAGTGACTATTTTGTAACTACCAACCTGTACTTCTTAATCCCTTCACCTTTTTCACCATCCTCGCAAACCCCTCCCTTCTGGCAACTGTCAGTTTGTTCTCTGTATCTATGAGTTTGTTTCTGTTTGTTCCTTTCTTTTGTTTCTTAGATTTCGTACATAGGTGAAATCATATGGTATTTGTATTTCTCTGAGTTATTTCACTTAGCATAATACCCTCTGGGTCTATCCATGTTGTCGCAAATGGTAAGATTTTGTTCATTTTTAGGCCCAGTAACAGTCCATTGTTTCGATGTACCACATCTTTTTTATCCATTCATCTACTGATAGGCACTTAGGGTGCCTCCAAATTTTGGCTATTGTAAATAACACTGCAATAAACATAGGGGTGCATATATACTTTTGAATTAGCTTTTTGGATTTCTTTGCCTGCATACCCAGAAGTGGTATTGCTGGGTCATATAGTAGGTCTATTTTCAAATTCTTTGAGGAACCTGCATACTGTTTTCCATAGTGGCTGCACCAATTTTGCACTTCTCTTTTTTTTTAACCCAGATTTTTAGTTTCAAAATTTGCAAACCAACTGAAGAGTTGCAGGCATGGTCCTATGAACAGTATACCCTTCACTAAATGTTCACATTTCACAACTTTTGTGTTCTCTCTCACTATGTGGGTTTTGTTTCTCCTGAACCACTGGAAAGTTACGAACAATACTGCTTGACCCCTAAATACCTCACCATTAACACATGCAAGAAAGCCTCATACCATTTCAGCCATATCATTCAGTATACCACCTACACCGAAATTTCCTTTGTTGGCCCAAAATATCATAAGCATACACTTTTTTTTTCAATTCAGGATATACCCAACATTCACTTGTTGCTTTTGATTTCACGCCTCTCTCTATAAACTCTTTTAGTCTACTACCCTAGTGCTAGTACTCTCATGTAAAAAAACAAACAAACAGATCTTTCATAACTTTGACATATTTGAAAAGTCCAGGACAATCGTCGTACAAATTGTGTCAGTTTGGATTTATCTAATTGTTTTATCATCATTAGATTCAGATTAAACTTTTTAGTAAGAAACGAAGTGATGCTGTGTACTTCCACAGGGAAGCACAATATCATTTTGTCACATTATCCATGATGGCAAGTTTGATCACTTGGTCAAGGTGTGGTCTGGCAAATCTCTCCACAAAGATACTTCTCTCCCTCTGCAACAGCTAATACCTGGCTGAAACCAGCTAATACCTGGCTGAAATTGATGAACACATCACATTGGTTATAAAGTAATTTTCTAATTCTATCATTCTTCCTATGTTTATTAGCAGTCACTCCTATCTAAAGAAATGTTCCCTCACCTTTTTTCTCCTTTTCCCTTTTTTTTTCTTTTCTTCTTATCCTACTCCCCTTCACAACTTCCCTACCCCTCCTCCTTTTCAAATAACAGTGTGGACTTCTAGATTCTTTTTAATTCACTTATCATAATCAAATATCTTTTTTTTGGGAGGGGGAGTTCAAATTGCCCATATTTGGCCAGTGGAATACTTCTTTGCCTTCTGACACAAGACCTACTAGCTCTTATTGCATTTTCTCTGCCCTAGGCAGAGAAACCCTATTTCCTCTTAGTAGAAAAAGGCACTTAGAAAATTAGATGAGTATTTAGTGTGCTCATTGTTACCAGGATAGCATTTCTTCCAGGCCCTTTCAGTGAACAAAGCATATATTGGGTTGGCAAAAAAGTCTGTTTAGTTTTTTCCACAAAATAAAAGACACATTTTTCATTTTCACTAATAACTTTATTGATTTGGGTATTTTGAGAATGTTGGCTACCTTCCCACTATTGGCTTCTAACCAGTAGAGGCCAGGTTTGCTGTTAAACATCTTCTAGTGCATAAGACAGTCCCAGAGCAAAGAACTATTTGGCCAAAATGTCAATAGTACCAAGAAACTTCACAAACCACTTTTGATGTGTTCGATGAGTCGCAGCAACTTCTCCATACACTGCACAAATCTTTTTTTGTGTTTCAGTTGCGTTTTTCCCTTTCTTGAAATAATAAAGCATAATAGGCCAAAAATGTGGCACATTCCCTTCCATATTAAAATGGCTGCCTGATGGTTGCCAGATGGGAGGGGGTGTGGGGTAATGGGTGAAGAAGTGAGGGGATTAAAAAGTACAAATAGGTAGTTACAGAATATCCATGGGGATGTAAAGTATAGTCTAGAAAATGGAGTAGCCAGAGAACTTACACCAATGACCCTTGGACATGAACAATAGCGGAGGGATTGCCTGAGGGATTGGGGGGGTGCTGGGTGGAAGGGAGCAAAGGGGAAAAAAATCAGGACAACTATAATAGCATAATCAATAAAATATAATTTAAACATAAAATAATAAACTGGCTGCACAGAAATTCACCAATTTTGATAAGTTTTTTAAATGCTCTCCGATATGACAGCTGCCACAGTACGATCTAAAAAAACTGTTTCCAATGAAGTAAAGACAACTGAGCACTACTGGAGACATGACAGGGAAAACACTAAACAAACTCTTTGGCCCACCCAGTATATATATATTCATAGAGATACATATAGATACAGATATAAAATAATAAACATTATATCCTTCATCTGGATATGGTTTTAACATGAGTTCATATTGATACTTCCAATTCAAAATTCAACACCATAAGATTGTGGACAAAAAGGCCTGCCCCGGCCTAAACCTGACAAGCTCAGGGGAGGCCTGCATGGTGGGCCATACAAACTCAGAGACCCGCAGTAACCACATAGGATGGTCTAAACATAAAAATTCCTCACTAAAAGGGAGTCATGGCGGATAGTCATGTTCTAGGCCGGGATCTCCCTTGACAAAGCTCCAGCTTTACCTTAAGTGAGTCTGTCTATTGTCTTTTTCCATTTATGATAACATACTTTTGGAATGCCAGAGTAATCCCCTTTTCTTCCAAACCCCTCAGGGCATAATCTCCCACCAGAGTTTGAGACCATAGGCCACAGGAACTCATCATTGCTATCTTGTTGCCCAAATACCATCTCTATATGCTTAAATGTTATTTGTGTACTATCCTAGAACCACCAATGTAAAAGAAGTATTTGTCTCTCCATTTTACTCTTACCCAATCTCAGAGGTTTCCCCTGCTTTGTTTTCTCCCGCCTCCCTAATCTACTACCAATAAATTCCATGTAACCCTCCCCTTACATCTCCTCCTTTTGCTGTAATGCATAAAGTAATCTGCAAAACTGCCCATCTCAGGAGCATTTTCTCAGTCCACTGAGATTTTGCTTCTCAGAAATTTATTTGGCTCAAATAAACTCATAAAAATTCTCTACAAGTTTGGACATTTCTTACATTGACAGGATTCATTCTAAACTTTCCCTTTCCATGTATATATCTTCCTTCACCGACAGTAAAAGGCCTGGTTCATGTTAGCATCAATAGATTTATTCAATTATTATATCCCACAATATACACAGAATAGTTGAGACTTGTACACCAACACTACTACCAGCAACAAACCTTCTAAATTCAAGATTTATTTTCAGTTCTTTTTATCTTAAAGAAACTTTCCTCTACCCTAAAAGGTCTAATAATCAAATAGACACGAGACAGGTTAGCAAGAGAAAATGACCACGTTTAATTACATATGTATGGGAGCCCCACATACATGAGAGCGTCAGAGACCTCATATACAAGAAAGGTTCAGGGACAGAAAGTTAAAATGAGGTAGATAAGGCATTCTGAGCTAAGGATGAGGTAAGGCACCCTGGAACTTCAGGGAGGAGGAAGGTCGCTGGTGAAGAATAGATAAAAAGAACAGTTGTTCAGTAATTAGAAGTTTGCCCTGCCCTGTAGATATGTCAAAAAATGTTCCCTCTGATAATCTCTTATTATGTGCAAGTCCCCTAACTTAAGTTCATGGTATTTAAGGGGGGGTGGGGGTGGAGTTTCTCCTGAGTCCACAGGATCTTGGTTGCCTTTAGGTCAAAACAATCTGCAATCAGAGAGGCCCGTCTTGAGGTGATTCATTCTGAACACCGACAGACATATTCTTCTAAATGGCATGCAGTTAGAGTGCTGTGTTCAAGTTACTTAATTTGCATTTTAATATGATTATGTTATTAATTTGGTATATTGTTAAGTTTTTATTTGTATCAATTTTTGAGCTTGCTTTTTTCATTCTTTTAACTAAACTTCATTTTTTAATATAGCAGTTCTTTTCTATTCCTTGTACTCTGTTCCTACTCACCTCTTATCAGTAACCATTATCATTAGTTCCTAGTTTATTCCTTCATCCTCCTCAAATTAAGAACACATATCTATATATGTGTTAGTTCTCTACTGCTGTATAACTGAGCTTAGAAGCTTAGAACAACAAATATTTACTACCTCATAGTTTCTGGTGGTCAGAAATCCAGAGGGGCTTAGGTAGGTACCTCTGGCTCCAGGTCTCTCACAAGAATGCAGTCAAGGTGGCACATGGGGTTGCAGTCATCTCTAGGCTGACTGGCGGAGGATCTGCTTCCAAGCTCACTCAACCTGGCTGTTGGCAGGCCTCGGAAGATCCTCTTTCAAGCTCACTCATGTGGCTGTTGGCTGACCTCAGGTCCTCACTGGCTATCAGCCAGTGTCTTAGTTTCCTGGGGCTGCTAAACAAATTACCATCAACTGATTGGCTTTTAAAAATAGGGATTTGTTCTCTCACAATTCTGAAGATTAGAAGTTCAAAATCAGGACGTCTGCAGGGCCATGTTCTTTCTGAAGGCTCTCAGGAAGAATCATTCGTTGCCATTCTTCTGGCTTTGAGCAGTTACTAGCCATCTTTGGCCTTCTTGTCTTGCAATAGCATAACTCAAATTTCTGCATCTGCCTTCACATGGCATTCTTCCCTCATTGTCTGTGTCTCTCCGTATCCAAATGCCCTTCTTATAAGGACACCAGTCATTGGATTAGGGCCCGCCCCAATCCAGTCTGACTTCATCTTAACTTGATTACATCTGCAATGACCTTCTTTCCAAATAAGGGCACATTCACAGGTACAGGGTGGGTTAGGACTTCAATGTATCTTTTTGGGAATCGCCATTCAACCCACAATAGCTAGAGATACCACTTTCTTGCCCTGTGGCCTCTCCGTAAAACTACTCATAACATGGTAGCCTGCTTTGCCCTAGAGCGAGAGGGGAAAGAAAGAGAGAAAGCAAGATTCCAAGATAAAAACCACAGTCTTTTTGTGACCTAATTTACTAGTGGCATCCTACTACTTCTGCTACACTCTATTTTCTAGAAATAAGTCCAGCCCACAATCAAGGGGAAAGACTAGATAAGGCATGACAAACAAGAAGCAAGGTTCACTGGGACCATCTCAGAGGTTGCCAATATAGATAGCTCCTTCTTTCTTACATGAAAGGCAGCACATTTTATTCCACCTTGCTTTCTTCCCATAACAACATATAACATATCCTGGAAATCACTCCAGGGCAGTTCAATGAGGCCTTCCTCAACCTTTACTACAGCAATATAGTTCTCACTGTGTGAATGAACTCAGGGTATTTATTCAGCTTTCTATGGAGTGATAGCTCCTGGTATACACACATCTTCTCCAAGTTATTCAGTCAAGCACTAATCCAGGTGTGGTTGTGAAAGTGTTTAGCATATGTCTTAAAGTCCCAAATCAGTTGACCCTATGATAAGCAAGATTGTCCAGTGGGCCTGACCCAATCTTACAAGCAGAGAGTCTCTAGCTGGTCTCAGAAGGAAAATCAGAGCATCGATTCACAGAAAAGAGTTGAGGCAGTTTGAAAACAGGGAGTTGCATGGCAAAGAATGCAGGTGGCCTCTAGGAGCTGAGAGTAGCCCTGTGGCTGACAGTCAGTCATTCAGGCAAAACCACCTTAATGCTGCCACCACAAGAAACTAAATTCTGTCAACAGTAAGGATGAGCTTAGAAGCAGATGCATCCTTGTTAGTTCTCCCGATGAGAACTAAGCCTGGCCAACATCTGGATTTCAGCCTCGTGACATCTGAGCAGAGAACAAAGCCACACTGTGCTCACAGATCCACAGAACTGTGAGCTAATAAATGGGTGTTGCTTTAAACTTGTGGTGGTGTATTATGCAACAATAGAAAACTAACACACGTCACATATAGGTTGTTTGCAATATTTTGCTATGACAAATAATGATATAATGAATAAACTTCTGCATATGTTGCTTTTATTGGAGGAGATGTAGCTTTAGGGCAAATTCCCAGAAGTGCGATTGCTGGGTCAAAGAGTAAATGCATATGTGTAAATGCAGCAAAAGCTGCATCTATTGATATAAAACTCTCCTTGTTACAGAAGAGGGAATTGAGATTTCAGGAGCTTACTAGCCTGTAGAACAGAGCCATCTTGCTCCCATTCCCTTCTCCTGTTTCTCCAGCTCAGGACTCAGTTTGGGCTTAAACAATTCCTCTTCCACTTTCCAACTTGAACTCTGAGTCCCTGGAGTTTTGTCTACATGCTGTTTGAAGTCAGTACGGTTTGGATCCATTTGAGGTATCACTTGAATCCTGCCATAAAAAGAAGTCCATTATTTCAGTCGTTATGCTGTATATCTGAAACTAATACAAAATAATATAGAGTGTAAACAGTAATTAAAAAATAAAAAAATTTTAAAGCATATTATTTTCAAATTAAACTTATCATATTTCTAGCATTTATTAAGATATTTGCCTATGTTCAGCTTGTTTTCATATTCTATAGTTTTCTCAGAAATGAGTTTGTTCTTCTTGAAAGGACCTAAGAAGTTGCAAAGCTAAGGTGACTTTTGATTTGAAAGGTAAATTTGGATAACTGAATGATAGAAGTTTATTATTGTTAAACTGACAATCAGTGCTTCTACTCTTTAAAATAAAAATATTCAGAGATGTATAAAAAAAAGCCCAGTTCCTAGAATGTGGGAAAAGTCATTGGAATGCTTCCCTTGCCAGGGTAGAGAAATCATTACATGACTTTTTCTACCCCCACTCTCATCTCACCAAGTCCTTTCCAGACTCATGACCATAAGGCACGTGCATACAGAGACACTGGATTTCCCCCTTTCTCACAGATCCTTTAGACACCTCAACTCCACAGCAAAGAGTAAAATAATTACTGGTCTGGTTCTTTACCAAAGAAGTTTGCTGATCCATGCTCTAGTCTTTAGCACAATTTGCTAAATTTAGCACAATTTAAAGATTCCAGTCTGTTCTCTGCCATGTTTCAACTGTTGTGTCCTCAGCCTGTTGAGATTCATTTGGTAAGGGGGCAATTGCACAGCCTTGTAACAGCCCATGGTAGCAGAGGTGACTGTCATGAGAACTCACAAAGACCTCCTGGCAGCCTGACAGGGCAGACTTGTACCACAATTCTCTTAGCACAATCAGTGCAGCCCTGGCTGGTGTGGCTCAGTGGATTGAGCACTGGCCTGCAAACTGAAGAGTGGCTGGTTTGATTCCCAGTCAGGGCACATGGCTGGGTTGCAGGTCAGGTCCCCGGTGAGGGGTGCGCAAGAGTAAACCACACACTGACGTTTCTCTCCCTCTCTTTCTCCTTCCCTCCCCTTCTCTCTAAAAATAAATAAATAAAATCTTTGAAAAAATTAAAAAATAAATCTTTTTTAAAAATCAAGGCAGCTTACACACTTAACCTAATTCTCTTGCACAGTCACTTTTAAATCACAGGGATTAAATCAATAGCATATTTCAAATTGAAATCACAAGGTAAGACACTTCAGATAAATAACACACTTCAAGGTTAATACTAAAAATTTAGTACTATAGGTTTGATTTAGCACATCATATCTGTGTTTAATTCTAAACCTTTTGGGGGTTATATAACCATATAGTAATGTGCCCTACTAACAACAGATTTATCACACAAGTCAGCTGAGCGAATGCATAATGAAAAAAAAATCAGGACATTAATGAGATTGTTTCCCTCGAAGAGATACAACACTGGGACCCAGCCTAGGAGCTACACTCAGGTTATGTGTCTCCTTCTCATGGAGGAGTTGTGTCTGACATGTAGCAGGAATCTCAAGTCTAAGCCCTTCATTTGGAATTTATTTTCTCTACCTTCATCCCTGGGCATTTTTTTTTCCTTCACAAATCTAATTTGTTTGTGTCTTGTTTTAAATTTTACAGCCTGGTTTAAGTGAAGAGAGAGAAGCAGGTCACATCTAAAGGACTGAGAATAACTTCAAACTTATTGACAGCAACACTGGAAGCTAGAAAACAATGGAGCAATGCCTTAAATCTGACGGGAAATTATTGCCAAACTGTAACACCATGTTTAGTCGAGGGAATAAAGAATTGACAGACATGCATGGTCTTAACAATTGGCTTCTCATACAAGTGTCCTTAGAAAACCTAATGGAGGACATACTTCCCTAAAACTAAGGTAAATTAGTAAATAGGGGAAAAAAAAGACATGGGGTCCAGGAAACAGGAGATCCAACACAGGAGGGCTGGGGAAGGACTGCCCAAGATAAAAGTGAAAATGAATCTCAGGACAACAGCTACCAGCCTAGACTGAAGCAGGAGTACAAAAAGATCCTGGAAAAAAATGAAACTGATAAATCACCTGATGCTTATGAAAGTATTGATAGGAGGCTTTATCCCTCTACTAGAGAGTTTGGGGATGAATTAGAAATAGGCATTCAGAAAAGTAAGCCAAAATAATTTTTAATGAAGGCAATTATTAATTCCAGGGAAAACCAGAGGTTACAGAGAAAAAGGAATATAATACTACATGGTTCAGCTGTACATAACACAAAGTCAGAGTAATTAAAACACTATATATAGATTTAACCAAAAATTGTGATGTAATTGTGATTAGAGAATAGGGAAACACTCTTGTGTGTCCATGCATAAACGTGTGTGAGTATGTGGAAGGGGTGAATGTGGACAAGCATAAGGAGTAAATCTTTGTCTCCAATAGAAGGACATGTATAGATTTTTTTTTTAAAAAGGAAAATCGAGAAATAGTGGGTAAAGCAGCTATTAAAACAGTAAGGAAATAAATAACAGAAGAATTGTTGAAAGTAGTTGCCTCTGGGAATGAGGAACCAATAATGGGGAAGAATGGGGTAGATAACTGTTATTTTTCATAATGAACCTTGTAGAATAATTTGATTTTTTAAAACCATGAACATGTGTAACTGGTTTAAAAATTAATATTTTTAATTAAAGAAAGAAAGATACTCCTAGTGTTCACTCATCATCATTGTCAGTGTCCCTCACTGAATCCTTCTCTCTACCAGATCTCTACGTATTAGAATGTCAGGGCTCTATTGTGAGTCTCATGTCAAATCATAGCCTCTCTCTAATGGCTCTAAATACACACTTGCTCTTTACTATCCCTGGTCACAATCCATTGGCAAGAAGTAATCAGTCATAAAACCCTACTTATATATTATACAAGAATGCTAGGAAATGTAGTTAAACTGTATATATAGGGAAGGGAAACGGATTTTGGTGAACATCTGGCCAATCTCTGCCCAACTTTAGTGGAATGCATTTCCCTGAGGGCAGGTATACAATAACTGTTAACCGTGTCCACTTTTGCATCCCTCTTACATCTCCACAGAGCAGAGTGATCTGGATCGAGTCTTCCTAATGCCTAAAAGCCTTTACTGGCTTCCCATGGTACTTAGCACAAACCCCCAAATCCTTAACCCAGCTTAGGAGGCCTACATGGTGTCAGTTCCTCAGACGCGCCGAGCTCTTCATCAATCTGTAGGTCTGGCACGCGCTGTTCCCTCTGCGTGGAACACTGCCTGGCCTGCTTCCTCTTTTCACAACCTGACATTTACTCATCATTTTAGTCTCAGGTCAGATGTTGCTTCATCCAAAGAGGTCACTGTGATAGGCAGCATAATGGTCCTCTTAGAAGTCTATGTACTAATCCCTGGAATCTGTGAATATTTTAGGTTATATGGCAAATGAGAATAAGATAGCTGGTGAAATTAAGATTGCTAACGAGCTGACTGGAGGTGGGGTGCTTTCTTGAATTATTTAGCAGGTCCAGTGTAATCACAAGGGTCCTTATTAGTGAAAGAGGGAAGCAGAAAGGTTTGAAAAGAAGATATGAGTATGGAGACAGGTTGGAATGATTTGGTGTGAGAACTCAACTTGCCATTGCTTGTTTTGAAGATGTTAGGTAGACATAAGCCCAAGGATGTGGACTGCCTCTAGAAGCTGAAATCTCAAGGAAACTGATTCTCCGCCAGAGCCACTGGAAAGAACACACAGCCCTGCCAATGCCTTATTTGGGCAGAGCGAGTCCCATTTCAGGCTTCTGGCCTCTAGAGCTACAAGATAGTAAATGCATACTGTTTTATGCAACCAGGTTTACAGCAATGATAGGACACTAATCCACCCTCCCAGACCCCCTGCCTGCTGCATCTCCCAACCATAACAACTGGGTCTGAATCTACTTTTCTCTCTCAGCAAGCCCTCTGTTTTCCCCTTGCAGGCCCAGATCTCAGGCTGGTCCATGCCCGGGCCTCCCAAGGCATGCTTCTGAACCTGACCTTTGCTTCTCCCCATAAACCCTGTGGAATGTGTTGAGTTTTGCCCCCAGTTATCTGGTACCTGGTGAGCTGGCAGGCAAACAGTCAGACAAGAGGGCAAATGAAAAAGTGCAAACCTCTCCGTGAAAAGGACCAAAAGGGCTTCTCGTGCTAGGCTAAGTCTTCTCCCTCCATGAAGATTCAGCACGAAGATCTGGCATCCTACTCGTGAGAACTTAAAAGGTCCTTATCTTCTTTATAATTCTCAGTTTCCTTAAAAGTAAAATTATAGTCATACTTTCTCCAGAGGGTTTTTGTAAGAACTAAAGGAAATAGGCCCTGGCCGGGTACCAGTTGGTTACAGCATCATCCTGACACCTTAAGGTTGTGGTTTCATGCCCGGTCAGGGCGCATACTAGAACCCCTCCATGAGTGCACAAATAAATGGAAGAACAAATCAGTGTCTCCCTCTCCCCCTGTCTCTCTCCCCCTCTTCCTCTTTCTCTAAAATCAATTTTGAAAAAACAATTAAAGGAAACAGAAATGAAATAATGAGCCCAGTGCTCTGCGTATAAGGAACACTATTGCCACTGTTAGCATCACCACCATCACGGTCATCGTAATTCCCGATGTCTCTTCACACAAAAAGGCCACCATGGTTAGGTGAGACCGGTACTGCTGAAGAGGTAAGGGTCTAAAATTAAAGCCTTTACTGTTTTTCAGTAGTTTTGTCCTAAGGTTTACACTCAGCACTTTCAATTAACTTTTAGTAAGTAATACAGTTTCAAAAACGCAACACAAACAAACCAAAAAGGCTACTTACTTGCTTTTATGGCTAGTTAGATCTAGTTAGATCTGCGGAACACTAAGAAAACTATTCAACATGATTTAAAAAAATTCAATCTGAGCCTTAATTGTAACTGTCTGCATTTTTTTTTTTTTTAGTCAATCATTTGACTAAATATTTTACTAATTTTCTGGGTTGCTTTCATATAAACACTACCTAAGAAAATCATCAGACTGAAGTTTATTAGAAGCAAATTTTAAAAAGCAAATTGCAATCTCCAACAGATAGAATGGCTTCTTCCATGAAGGAAGATTTGGGGACTGTGAATGACCAGGGACACCTGATGCCATGAGGCACAACAGGTGGTTCCCACAGGGTAATTTTAGCCAGGGTGCTCTGCAGCAGGCTTCTGAGGAGTGGGAGAAGGTCACTGCCCTGGCTTGTGGCTATAGAAATGGTCTAGAATGTTCAAGTATGTTCATAAAGTAACTGAGGACAGCACGGCCAGGCAGACACTGTTCTTACCGTTGGAAATTTGAGAAGCTGTACAACCCTAGAAAGGCCATGTTCTCCGTTCTTGGAACTTGCCCTAGGCACAGACTGTCAGTGCTCAATTTTTGCCTTTGCTAAAGAGTGTCCATGAGCTTAGCACAAGGACTCTGAACACACCCGCGACATTATCATCCTGGTAATATTTGCCTGAGGCTGGCAGTGTTCGAATCTGAGCAGTTCTGACAGGACTAGAGCCATTTATGTCCACAGCTTTCAAACTTGTTAAACTGTAATCCACATTAAGAAACATTATTTTGCGCCATGATCCAGAACGCACACGCACACTACTGAGGCAAACATTTCAGGAAAGAATACTTACGATGTCCATAATGTGTTCTGATATTTATTATTCCACTCTATTTCATTTTTTGCTCAGAGTCTTCTAAACCCCCACTTTGAAAAATATTGGTTATAAAAGTCAAATCAAATCATACTTTTTTTTTTAGCTATTCTGTAACTCTGGGGTGCTTTTGTTGTTGTTGGTTTGTTTGTTTTTATCTCTACAGTTAGAGAAGGTGAGTGGTAAAGGTGAATGTGGGCAACACTCTCTCGGAGTCTTATGAGAAGGCAATACCTGCTTGCACCTTCAGGGGACTGTGCAAGAACCAGTGAGCTGATTCTGTAACAGTGCCAAGGAAGGATAAATTTGCAAGTAAAAGTTTCGCTTAGGTTGAGTAGTGTCTGGCCCTCTGATAATTCACATGGAGGCCTTAAGCTGGAAAATCCCTCTCCCAGCAGCGGTGAATATCAAAGAGAGATTCTATTTTCCTGTCAGAACACAGCTACTCATGACCTTGTACCTGCCTTGGTTTGGTCATCATTTGTTGTTTTAGTGTGAATTTAACTGCTAAGCCATCATAAAATGGTTAAACTATAAATCTTCAGCAAACAGCTTCTCACTAAACTTCTGCAGCTGAGGGACATCTGAAAGTTGGGAAAGCAGGAGGTTTCTGAGAATTGGGAGAGTTGTCTGGTAATATCTAGTCAGGAAGATACCTTTTTATTATGTAAAGTCAATAAGAAGTTTAGGTCCTTAAATCTATAGCTCCTGAGTGAAGCTGGAGGCAGTGCAACAGTCTTTTCAACACAAAGGACCAAGTCGCCCCCAGCATTCATGACCGAGGCGGTGGTCGGACCGCGCCGTGAATGCACTGGATGCCACCAAACACACTTTAAAAGTGGCTGTCCTGTCTTAGGTGAATTTCAATTTTTTAAATACGGGGGGAAAACATTTAGGAATACATACCACCAGAGCATCGAAAATGTGAGGTTTTGTTTCACGTGTTTTCTGGCACTCTAGCTAATCAAAGCAGAAAATTTTTCAGGATTTTAACTTTGAGCGAATGAAGACAGAAAGTCAGATAACTTTTTCTTTAATCCTCACCAGAGGATGTGTTTAGAGAGAGAGGAAGGGAGAGACAGAGGGAGACATCTATGTGAGAAAAAAACATCATTTGGTTACTTCCCACATGCGCTGCAACTGAGGATCAAACCCACAGCCTAGGAGGTATGCGCCCTGGTCAGGGATCAAACCTGCAGCCTGTTTTAGTGTACGGGATGGCGCTCCAACCAAGTGAGCCACCTGGTCAGGACAAGGCAGATAACTCTTTATAAATAGTAAAACAGCTGTAATCTAAAAAGATTTTAAAAGGCCAGTCTGACATGGTTTATCAGATAGCCTCAAGCTGAGGATCCAGGACCAGCCATTGTTTCAGTACCTCCTCTGTAATGTCTCTGGGAGCCTGCATCACCACCATCTGCCCCCACCCAAGGGGAACCAAAAGCGGCAGTACAAATTGCTGGGCCAGACAGAGCCCTGAAGTGGCCTTGGGCAAGCATCCGTCCCACAGGGGCAGCTCTAGTGGACCAGGAGGGCTGTCCAACAGATGCACTCCCTGGGTGTTTGATGCAAAACACAAGGAGAAAGCCTGCTGGTGAAGGCAGGCCAAAGCGGGGGCTCACGACCGCCCAATCCTATAGCCTCGCCTACTAGGTATTGTTGTGATAATGTTACCAGAGCTGCTATTGAACTCTGGGGGCGATGCCCTCATTCAGACCATTTTATAAGGCCTGACCCTGTAGCCTGAGACAACATTCTGACTCCTGGAAATAATCCGAGAAAGCGTCTGTTCCTTGAAACCAGGAAGAATCGAATTTACATATAAGTGCCACAAAAGGATCTGGACTACTCCTCACTTCCCTGACAGGGGCTGGGAGGGCTACTCTCTGCTGTTGTTGCTAGGGCAGCACATTCCTCACCCTCCTCTGCTTTGCCAGCCTCCACTACAGAAGCTGAAAAAGCGAAATACTTCTTGCCCGGTCTTCCATGAGTGGCCAAGTGACAAGTACTGGCCAGTGAGACAAAATGGAACTCTTAGGAGGTAAGGGGGAGTGTCTGAGGAAGCTTTTACTTCTTTATAAAATGGCCAGGCCCCAAAGCTGTGGTGGTTGGCAGTGCCCCTCCTCCATCCTCCTGCCTGCTCACCGGCATGGCGCCGGGAGCTGTAGCACAAAATGACAGCAGAGGACTCTCACGCTAAGAAGGGCTAAACCACCAGCAGCTTCTTACCTCCAGACATCTTGTTTTGTTAGAAAAATAACACCGCAGCTAGGTATCCTCACTTGCAGTTCTCCTAACTGATTACACTGTATATGTAAAAGTAGTAACAAAATATGTCTTTACAGGTTTATAATTTCCTTAAGTAAATTTAGCAAATTGCATGTTACTTATTCGACAGTAGAATCCAATCATTCCAAATATTTCTAATACAATCTCCAGTTTTCAAAATTCCTCTGGGTTTTGTCAAGGAGAAGCATACAATGGACCCAACCTCTGCACAGATCAGTGCCCATGCGCTGCAGAGGAGCCTCAAAGGGACGCTGCCGTAAGGGCTATTGTACATCGTTTCACGCAGTAAGAACGTGAAAAACTTCTGCGCATAATGAAGCACATGTAATCACTGCTTATGTGAAAGAGAACTATTCTTAAAATCAATGCAGCCCTATATAAAATTATCAGGGAATGATTCTTAGAGAAATACAATGCCACACACATATTAAACATGTTCCCCAAATGGTCAATATGTTTGTGAGCTAAAGAGTGCATACTTAGTTAGTCCACATAACATGAGCTCTAAGTCAAACACAACAAATACTTGTTAACTAACAAATTTTTCCGCAGAGGGCAGAACAAGCTGCAGCCACATTTCAACCCCTTGCTTTGCCGGAACTGATAACAAAGTTGCGTTGGATTTCTCTCATCATCACTGTCCTTCCCCACCAGTCAAGGTCATTTCTTATCTGATGGTTTGAGTCACATGAATATGCATTCCTCCTCCACGGGATAAATGCCAAACTTGTCCTATTAACGCCACAGAAGGGTTTTTGAACTGAAAGAGGGTGTCTGTATGACCAAGAACCCATGGCCTAATTTTGGGTTTTCCAGCAGCCTAGGAAAAATTCTGCAGCTAGAGCTACAAGGACCCACATTACACCATCACCCTTTCACCCATTTACCTAGAAAGGTTAACTAGACCTTGGCTGGGACATATTGATCTATTCGAGAGACTACCTCCCATGCTGATGTCTTTTTCTCAAATTAAAAAAATAATAGCGCTACATGAACCAGATGACCCTTTCCCCAAATATGTTTCTTTTAATTAAAATTCATGGAAAAATAAAAACTAATGATCATTTTACAAATTGGTTTGTGTGTGGTGGCCACTGTCCTCTTTCCACTTATGCTAAAAGAAAACAATCTTGATGGGATGGTCAGAAGTCTTTTCTAGCCGTGACTATATCATACACAGCATGATGTGAGTGCTCACTAAATGTTAGGTAAATTCTAATCAGTAAAGCCACCCTGGAAATTTACAAGATTAGGCTGAGAATCGTTTTCTGTCCTTCATTTTCTATGAGAATACCATGGGGGGAATACCATCAGGGTTCGTTCATGATAAATGTCTCCAAGTTTGCACTTTATTACTTGCTCTCACCCACTAACAACACTTTACCTTAAAATGAACCATAACAGCTGACTCTCCAGCAAGAATAAGAGGAAAGGAAATTGTCTCCCTGTAGTGTTTCCACAGCCTGCCATGGGAGGGATGTGACAAGGCTCTCCTATATGGGACAGAGATATTTTCTATTGCTAATTTTGTCTGACAGTAGTTTGCAAATTTAACTTCCTTCAAAGGTCCTTATTCATTTCATTCTCTGGTTCAGGAAGCTGGAATTGAATTTCCAGCCATGAGTGTTTATCTATCTTGAATCTTGAGTCTTGCTTCCTTTTGTGTTTTGTAAAGTAGAGAATGAAACACAGGAGAAAACATGCCAATAAAAAAACCCAAAATTTATAAAACCTGTGGAGAACACTAGGTAAAAACAGAAATGCCCATATTTGACCACTAGTCCAAGGTACAGCTATGGAAAATAAATATTATTTCCTCATTTTGCTCATTTATATATTCATGCACTTAACAAGTATGATTAAGTGTATGCTAGGTACAAGGAGGGAAGAAAGTGCCTTTGTCTTGACAGATTTACAGTCTGATGGAAGAAAAAAAATAACCCCCAAATTATATAACAGCCTGAACAAGGTTTGGGAAGGCTTCCTGGAGAAGAGGACACTTGAGCTGACCAAGTCTTAAAGCACGAATGTAGGTTACACAGTTGAAGAGCTCAGTTAAGACGGTGATAGCAGGACAGGCAGAGCAAAGGCGGGAGAGATGAAGGATGTAAGAATCCATAGAACAAGACTGTCTGCCATGGAGGTGGATGGAAGTGAAGTGGTTGAGCCAACACCTGGGTTCCTGGTTTGTATCTGAAGGTGTCTAGTGATACCAATCACAGAGCAAAGACTGTGGGAAAAGGGCAGGTTAGAAGATGCTGATTCTGTTTGAGATATGCTGGTTTAAGGTGTCTGACAGACTTTACTTGTATCTAGGATTTGATTTGCTGTATGGGATTGGAGTTCAGAAATTAGGTAGGAGCTAGAAAAGAATGTAGCATCACTGAAGTCACAGAAGCAATAGCCAAATTCATAGCTCTGCCTAAGGGCCCCCAGGGCAGCAAGATGATGGTGATGGGGAAGGACCCACGTCAGGAGATTCCAACACGGAGCTGTGAGCTAGACAGCCTGTGGGGAAGGGGGCAGTACCCCAAGGAGGGAATGGCTGACACATCACTCACCAAAAGGACAAATGAGATCAATTTTGAAGTGAGGATAAAGGGATTGATTTGGAGGGGAAGAAAAAAGCAAATTATAGTGCCAGAGACACACTGAGGTTAGGATTGATTCCCTGCAGCACTCTGTGGCATATACTAGCTCAGGACTAACAGCAGCACATGTCCACAAAAGATGAGGACTCATGGCAGGGGTCTGGGCCAGCTCTGTCACTAACAACCTGCGTGATTCTTGTGTGTTTGACCATCTTTTAGCAAAGAGGTAAGTCTGGGTGACCTCTGTTTCCTTCTTCCTCAAAGATGGACTCCTTTAACACAGATGGTGCCCCAGCCTTCTCCCCAGTTAACCTTCTCAAAGTGTCCTATTGAGCCACAGGGGCATAAATCATACCCGGTGCAGGGATGGGTGTAACAAGGTCTGTTCACAGGGATCTTCCACCCTAAAAAACCCTGGAGCTCCTGGTTTCTGGGTTAGAAGTCCTGGCTTACTGGGATCACCAACGCCCGCAGTTAGAACCCAGGGTGTGGCAGGCCCCAGGTCTGTGGGTATGCAAAGCAGAGGAGCGGCTGAGTTCAAGCAGAGATGCATCAGTTTCCACATTCCTCTCAGCTTTTCATAACTGTGGCACGAGTTGTCCCAGACCTTTACCCTGCACGTTGTGCCAGGTTCCAACACAACAGGGGCCTTTTCTGACCCAAAGTGAAAGCAGCTGACCTATTTTGCAGAACTCAGAACTGCTCTATCAAAAATTAAGCCTTTTAGCCCTGGCCTGGTAGTGCAGTTGGATAGAGCATCGTCCTGATATGCCAAGGTTGTGAGTTCGATTCCTGGTCAGGGTACATACAAGAATCAACCAATGAATGCATAAATAACAAATTAATGTTTCCCTCATTCACTCTCTCTCTCTCTCTGTGTCTCTCAAATCAATTAAAAAAAATTAAGCCTTTTACATTCAGCAGAGATCCAGGTCCAGCTGATCACTTTGGAATAAATAATTCAAATGATTTACTCACTGTCCCATATATCTATTTACACCATCATTTCCCTCTTTCCTGCTCTGAGTTAGAATTGGAGGTCCAGTCCTCCAGGAAGCCTCACTAAGTGGCTTGTTCAACATTACATCCCAGTGGCTAGGACTAAGTAGCTTGTGAACAAATGACTTGGACTTCATAAAAGGCTTGGTTGACACTATTACTTCAGTAATTATAGCATCAACCATAAACCTATCTTGGTATTTCTCTTGTATTATTTAATTCTTCATAAGTTTATAGAGCTTACCTCTCAGCTCTAGTGTTGATATTATGTCTTCCTGTTTCCCTTTAGCAACAGTGAGCATAGTATTTTGTACATAATAGCTGCTAAACAATACTTTTGTTTGACTAAGAATCTAGAATTTTTCCAAAGAGCATCCTTCTCTTGAGCTTCCTCCAGGTTCATCCTTACTCTGCACCTGTTTGACCTCTGACTTTAAGCACTGCCCTCTCTCTAGTAAAATTTCTCATCTCCAGAAAAACCCAGAGAGGTCAAGATAAAACAACAGATTCGGGAGGGCAGTTAAATGGAATTAAGTTTCCTGGAAAAACATTCTGAAGAAAACACACTGAAAATAATTCTTCCAAACTGAAAAAGTTCTGAGGACAAATAATTACAATTGACTCTTAAACAACATAAGGTTTCAATTGCATGGGTCCACTTATACGAGGATTTTTTTTTTCAATAAATATAGAGTTAGCCTTCCATATCCCTGGATTTTGCATTCGTGGATTCAATCAATGGTATTTTTGATCTACGGTTAGGAAGCTGCAGTTAGGAATCCTTACATGCAGAGAATCAACTTAAATTACAGTTCAGTACTTTGTATTTTAAATTGAATCATGAGGTGTTATTAATTGAGAAGTGGCTTTGATATAGGACATAGTTAGAGCTGGCAAAGGCAGTAAAATGCAAAACCTACTGTGGAATTCATCTAATGAGGCTATCCTTTTAAAGATTTCCAGGGAATTGCTAGAAAACAAAGAGCGAGCATATCCTAGTGCATCTTCCTCCTTGATATCTCCTGCACATAGTCCCCTCCCACATGTCCCTTGATCAGGCCACCATCATCTCTCACCTGCACCACTGAAACAGGTGCCCGCTGGCTCACTGCTTCCAGGCCTGCCCAGGTGACATAACGCCTTCTCTGCATCCCAGCCAGAGGGAAAGCCTGTCTGTCTGGAGCGCAGGCCCAAGGCTCTTCTTGATCCAGCTCTCTGCCTGGGCTTCTTTTTCTCCACACAAGGGCACACGGGGCTTCGCTTGGGTAAAGGACGAGTGGTTTGCTACATGTGCAGTACTCACGCTCCCTGTGTTTGTGCTGGGTGCTTTCTGCCTGCCATTTTTCCATTCTGCTAACTCCCCGTGATACTTGTTTACTTTTTGATATCTGGGTCCCTTACAAGATGCCTCTGCATCTGCCCTCATCAAGAGATGGAGTCTGTTTCCACACCTGGTAAATCTGGACTAATCTGGGACTTGCTTTTACCTTTAGAATATGCTGAAAGTGTGTTCTGAGCCTGGGCCTCAACAGACCTCTAACTTTGTTCACTGTCTTGGATCCTTATCCAACCGCTGTGTGAATGTGACCTTCATTTCTGGATATAAATGAAACAACAACACCTGAGGCTTGGGATATGATTTCCTATGTAGCCTCTGAGATCTCGGCTAGAATAAAGTAGAAGTTCCAGGCTTCCCAACAGTGATAACCTCCCCATGAGAACATACCTCTTGCAAATGACCTCCTTCATCCCTCCCCAGAACGGTAGGAGAGAAACACAAGAGAAGCACCTGGTGCAGAGCCCTAATTCCTATTTCATGGATGCGAAATGCTCAGGAGCCTATAAAATCACTTTAACCAAGTGTTAGTGTAATGGGGAACCACCCCCACCCCGAAATGGGGGAGGGATTGAGAAGCTCTGAGAACTGCGCATGTGTGTGTTGCCCTGGCAACTGGGATGCCAGCAGGCATGATTCAGCAGAATAAAAGCTCTTAGAGGTAGGGATGTGATTGGAGGGGAGAGACATACCATCCCATCTACTTCTACTGCTCAGAGGATCATGGGAGGTGGTGGGGGGCGAGGTGTTTAAAAGTGGAGCACGTAAAAATGCCCTGCATTTTTGCTCCCCCATCCCCTGGCTGGTGGGCCGAGGGCGAGCCTACTGCCTTTGCTGAGAGCATTCCCCATGACCCTGCCCCAGCGCTCCAAGACCTGCTGTGCCGGGAGCTAGCAGATTCTGGTTAAGAGGGCAGGGAGTAGGGTCACGCCAGAGGGTTTCAGAGAGCGTGGCCCACAAGCCCTGCCTCCTTTACCCAGAAGGGAAGCCATGGTGGCTGCTGCCTGCCTGCCTGTGTCCCACACCAGTGTGGGCCTGTTGGGTATAACCCCAGCACAGCGCGGGGTGGGGGGAGCGGACAGACCCTGCACCCCTTCCCAAGCTCCCTGGACCTGACCAGGAGTGCTGTGGGCGCTAGGCTGGTAAGAAGAGGAGAGGAGGCTTAGGCCGGCAGGTCCCAGGAGGCAGCATAGCCGGGTGGCAAACTCTAGGCTCCCACCTTATGCGTGAAGCTGCAGCGGTGGGTGGCCACCTGCCCTGCCTGCGCACTTCTCGGGCAGGGAGATAACTATCAAGAAACCTGCTGTGCATATTTTAAATAAAAAATTCCTTTTTCCTTTCCACTGGACTCTGTCTCTGGAGTTTTTGCCTATAGGCGGCGGCAAGCAGTAGGACCCCACTGGTTGTTCAGTTACAGTAGTTTTGTGTGTTGGTGGTTCCAATGTCCTCTGTTAGCCCACAGGAGGAAAAGCAAGGCTGACAGAGGGGAATCCTTCAGAAGGAAGCAGTAATAAAAGCACCCTGAATCAAGATGAGTGGGGAACAAGCCCAGTAAACACATTTTGGATTCAAAAACAATGACAACAGAAGCTCCAGGGCATTAATGCCCCCACAGATGAAACTTGACAGATTGGGAATGAGATACAGGAGGTAGCCAGGCACATACATTTTTCCTCCTTTTTCTATTAACTACTTCAAGGTGTAGTTCATGTTTGCAAACCGCTCCACGAGTGGATGTGCTATTGAGCAACCTGCTGTGTCTCTTCACAGCTCATGGCAAAGCAGAGGCCAGGGCAGTAACTTATTTAGAACAAATTCCTATAGCTTTCCTTGCTTCAGCCTTTTCTCTCATCCTAAATGCCCACGGTTTGCATCTCTAAAGAAAGCTTTAGTGCCCTAACTCATGCCTCAGGCTCAGCTTTCTAGAAAACAAGGTTTAGGCAGCAGCCAGTGTGCACAAGTCACAGCTAAGAAGCTTGTTTCTAACTCGGATGATCTGGTACCCACTCCTCAGAAGCCAAGAATTTCCAGAAGGCACGTGTTAGTTTCCTACTGCCACTGTAACAAGCAATCACAACCACTGTAACAAGCAATCACAAACATAGTGGCTTAAAAACAATGCAAATTTCTTCTCTGTTATGGGGGTCAGGAGTCTGAAATCAGTTTCAGTGCTTCCTTCTGGAGGCTCTGAGAGGAGAATCTGTTTCCTTGCCTTTTTCAGTTTCTGGTGATGACCTCTAATCCTTAACTTGTGGCCCCTTCCTCCATTTCCCAAGCACGTCTTTCCAATATCTGCTTCCATAACATAGTCTTCAAGTCTCCCTTTGCCTCCCTCTGATCTTTGTGATTACATTTAGGGCCCATCCAGATGATCCGGGATAACTGCCCACCTCAAAATCCTTAATGGGAGGGAAGGGCGCAGGTACAGGGAAGAGGGAGGAGGGTATAGGGGGTTAAATGGTGATGGAAAAAGACCTGACTTGGGGTGTTGAACACACATAACAGTGTAAGGTGATGTGTATTGTACAGTTGTGCAACTGAAACTGGTATAATTTTGTTAACCAGTGTCATCCCAATAAATTCAATAAAAAGGAAAAAAATCCTTAATCACATTTGCAAAGTCTCTTTTGCCATGTAAGTTAACATCACACATTCCAGAAATTAGGACTTTGATATCTGTGAGGGACCGTTATTCATCCGACCTCAACACATAGAGTCAGTCTCTTTGTGCCCATATATTCACCCCCAAGTGTGACAAACCACAGTTACCCCTCAAAGAGTTCTCAGCAGTACGTTTCTATCACCGTATCAGGCCTTTATTTCATTTTTAAATGAAATGTCAGGTTTATAATGTAATTCATTGTTAACTTGGAAAAATATTCTATTTCATCCTGCCATTGTTTAATAAATGAAGCCTTTAAGAGTTCAATTTTATTTAGTCATCACAACATGAAATAGACACTTGGCAATTACCTAAATAATTTGATCCTTGATTTTGGATGACAGGTGCCCTGATTTTATCTGAATAGCTATTTATTTTACCCAATTTCTATTTCATTTTGTGCTAGCCAGGTTAACTGGTTCTGAAGCAATGACTTTTCATAGTTTTTAATTAGAAATAGGAGCTTAATACACACAATGATATAACACTTAATCTCATTATGGACTGCCTTTATGACTTACAGAAAATTCAGTAGGCACCAAGAAATGAAATTTAATGCAAATAAGTAGATTACCCAATGTCTAGGTCTCATTTCCTCAATACTTTATTCTCATAAAAACTAGTTCCTGGTTTAAAGCAATATAAATATGTAGAATGGGGAAACAACATGATGACATCCTAGTTTCAAGGCATTCATTTGGTTGTATTTTTCAATGAGCAAATTAAAGTCCTTATTCTCTTGGAATTTCACTATGCATAGGAAAGATAATAAACAAACATACAAATAACTAATATCAGGTGAGACGTTATTAAAACATAAAGCAAGATAATGACGGCAAGGTTCAGTGTGGGGTACCATGTTAAATGGAGATCCTAGGAAAGGTATGTCTGAGAAGAGACTCAGAGCACAAGCATGCACATCTCTGAGATAAGAGTAGAGAGAACAATACATATAAGAATTTGAGACATGGGCAACAGTAAATGTAATAGCCCTGAGGCAAAGGTGCTTGGGCTGATTGGGGGATGGTGTGGCTGGAAATGGAGTGATGGGAGATGCTACAGAGTGAATGTTTGTGTCCCTAAATTTGTATATTGAAACCTAATCCCCAATATGATGACATTAGGAGGTGGGGTCTTTGGGAAGTGACATTTTCCTGAATGTCATGAGGGCGGAGCCCTCATGAATGAGATTAGTACCCTTATAAAAGAAACCCCAGAGAGCTCCCTCACCACTCTGCCTGTAAGAACACAATGAGCAGACAGCCATCTCCAACTAGGAAGCGGGCTCTCACAAGATGCTGAATCTGCTGGTGCCTTATCTTGGGCTTCCCAGACTCCAGAACTGTGAGAAGTAAATTTCTGTCATTTATAAGCCACCCAGTCTATGGTATTTTCTATAGCAGACCAAAAGAACTACGTCAGGAAACAAGACCAGATCACCAGAGTATTTTTATTTCCCAGCCCAATATCATCATGTGCTTTCTGTTTTAAAATTATTTTCATTTGCCCTGACCAGTAGCTCAGTTGGCTGGGTGTCGTCCCACAAGGCAAAGTGTCACCAGTTCAATTCTCTGTAAGGATACGTGTCTGGGTTGTGGGTTTAGTTCCTGGTCAGGGTGTTCAAGAGAGGCAATAGATCAATGTTTCTCTCTTACATCAATATTTCTCTCCCTCTCTTTCTTCCTCCCTTCTCCTCTCTCGAAAAATAAATACATGAAATCTTGTTTTAAAAAAAAGAACTTACGAAACTCAACACCACGAAAAACCTAATGGGCGCCCCGGCTGGTGTGGCTCATTTGGTTGGAGTGTGGTCCCATAACCAAAAGGTTGAGGATTCAACTCCCAATCAGAGCACATACCTAGGTTTCTGGTTCAGTCCTCAGATGGGGAATATACAATCCCCAGTCCAGGTTCATATGGATAGCAGCCAATCAGTGCTTCTCTCTCGTATCAGTGTTTCTCTCTCCCTTCCTCCCTCCCTTTCTCTGTCTCTAGGAAAGGAATGAAAATAATGTCATCTGATAAGGATTAAAAAGACTTCTCCTAAGAGGACATACAAATGGCCAACAGACATGAAAAGATGCTCGTCACTAATCATCAGAAAATGCAAATTAAAACCACAATGAACACTGGTTGGGTAACTAAGTTGATTAGAGCATCATCCTGATGCGCCAAGGTTGCAGGTTCAATTCCGGTCAAGGTACAAAGAAGAATCAACCAATGAATGAATGAATGAATGAATGAGTGAGTGGAACAACAAATCTCAGTCTCAATCTCAAGCTCTCTCTCTCTGTTCCCACCCCCCAAAATCAATTTTAAAAAATTTTAAATAAAACTGCAATGAAATACCACCTCACGTCTGTCAGAATGGCTGTCATCAGTAAGTCAACAAACACCAAATGTTTACAAAGATGTGGAGGAAAGGGAACCCTTTTGCACTGTTGGTGAGAATGCAGACTGGTGTAGCCACTGTAGAAAGCAGCATGGAGTTACCTCAAAAAATTAAAAATGAAACTGTCCTATGACCAAGCAATTCCACTTCTAGGAATATATTCAAAGAAACCCAAAACACTATTTGAAAGAATACATACACCCCTATGTTCATTGTAGCATTATTTACAATAGCCAAGAATTGGAAGCCACCCAAGTGTCCATTAGTAAATGAGTGGATAAACAAGCCGTGGTACATTTACATAATGGAATACTACTCAGTCATAACAAAGAAAGAAATCTGCCCTGGCTGGTGTAGCTCAGTTGTTTGAAGCATCGTCCCACAAGCAAAAGGTCGCAGGTTCGATTTCCAGTCAGCGCACATGCCTGAGTTGCAGGTTCAGTCCCCAGTCTACATGCATACAAGAGGCAACAAAATCTATGTTTTTCTCACACATTGATGTTTCTCTCCTTGTCTCTCTTCCTCCCTTTCCCTCTCTCTAAAATCAATAAGCATGTCCTTGGGTGATAATAAAAAAAAAAGAAGGAAAATTTACCTTTTCCAACAGCATGGATGACCTGGAGAGCATTATGCTAAGTGAAATAAGCCAATCAGAGAAAGATAAGTACCATGTGATTTCACTCATATGTGGAATCTAATGAACAAAATAAACTAATAAACAAATTAGAAACAGATTTATAGATACACAAAACAGACTGACAGCTGTCAGAGAGGAGGCGGGGCTAGAGTGCTGGGTGAAAAAGGTGAAGGGATTAAGTAAAAAAATTTTTAAAAAACCTCATAGACACACACACAACAGTATGGTGATTACCAGAGGAAAAAGGGGGGGGGCAAAGAAGAGGGTATAAGGGGGATAAATGGTGATAGAAGGAGATTTAACTTTTGACTTGGGGTGGTTAACACTTAAAAACATTATACAGATGATTGTACTGTAGAATTGTACACCTGAAAGCTATACAATTTTATTAACCCATGTCACCCCAATAAATTCAACAAAAAAGGAAGAAATGGAGCATTTGTAGTTTCAGCAGGTCTTGCGGCCTGAGGGCTCTGCACAGCACACTCCTCTCCCATTAGGCCCTTCGCTGGTGGGGGAACGGGGTTATAGAAGGAAGTCTCCAAAAGGTCCTTCTACCAGCCTCTACCCAGGGCAGGTGGTCTGGCTCTCTGTGGGTCCACCAGGGAAATCCACTGTGATGGTTAATTTAGCATGTCAATTTGAGCTAATGGATGCCCAGGCAACTGGCAGAACATTCCTGGGTGTCTGTGGAAGGTGATTCTGGAAGAAATTAGTATCTGAATTGGTTCACCAGTGCAATGGGTATCATTTAACCCACTGAGGGCCTGAAAAGAATAAAAAGGCAGAGGAAGAGTGAATTTGCTTTCTTGCTTGAGCCGAGACACCCACCTTTCCCTGCTCTTGGGCATCAGCTCTCCTGGTTCTCAGGCCTTTGGACTAGACCTGAATTATACCACCAGCTTTCCTGGCTCTCCAGCTTGAAGATGGTGGACCACAGGATGTCTCAGCGTCCATAATCATGTGAGCCAATTCCTAGAATAAATCTCTTTTTATATATATCTACATATATATCCTATTGGTTCTTCTTCTCTAGAGAACCCTGCCTATGCTTCTATGTAAGACTGATTCTGCCTCAATCTTTCAGGCTACTTCCCATCTGACTGCCTCTGACCTAGGCTGCTTTCTGGCCTTTTGGTCTCTGGATGGGAAATTAGATCCTAGTGACCCTGAACCCCTACTTTCAGAAGGCAACAACCAGAATTAAGTGTCATGCACGCTCTGGCTTCAGAAAACCACAAGGAATTCACTCTACAATCTACAATTTAAGGGCAGAACTTGAGTTGTGTTTTCACATTATTAGAAAACCATGACTAAATAAGAGAGCCTTTGTATTTTCACAACAAATTAAAAAATTAGAGTTGAACTGCTGAGCCTTATTCATCACTTTTAAATTTACCTCACTTTGCCCACTGAGTATATCAAGAGGAAAATTCTGTCAAATATATTTGCCATAAACATTTCAGCAATAGGAAATATTCAACTATGAGTCTCCAAAAATGAGAAGGTACAACTCAAGTTTAGTTCTGGTAAAAGAGAAAAGAAGGTCCCCACACAACAAGCATCAACCATACCTCCTCCCGTCTGGGCACAGGCATCCATTGGCCCGTCTCCCTGAATCATTGCTTCTGTATGACAGTCTTTGCTGGCTTGCAGCGTTCCTTTCAGAGCAATTCCTGACTGCTCTGTTGGGAGCAATCTGGACCCAGTGTGAGCCCCCGGTCAGGGGACCCTCAAGGTCAGAGATGTGGAAAGAGAGATTCATGAACAGGGATCAAGTTCCCTCAGCTACCAGAAGTTAAGAACATTATTCTACTTTTATTTGCTATTTATATGTAACTGCATTTTTAACAATAGCTGATAAAACAAAATGAACAACTAGTCATCCATATTGATTGTCATACGTAGATCCAAACTGAGAAGTTTGGATCAAGAAAACAAGTACACCCAATGTAAAAGCGAACTACAGAATTTAGTATGTCCATGTAAGGTATCCTGTCCTGCTACGAATGTTTTTGTCCTGCACCCCAAACTCATATGTTGAAGCCCTAATCCACAGTGTGATGGTAATTGGACATGGGGCCTTTGGGAGGTAATTAGGTCATGAGGGTGGTGCCTTATGAACAAGATTAGTGTGATTATAAAAGAGGCATGAAAGATATGATCTCTCTTTACCATGTGTAAATGCAGCCATCTGCAAACAAGGAAGAGAGATGTAAGGCAGGTAAAATTTCTCCGCTACTCTCTCAGGGTCTCTGGATGGGTCAAAGAATCAAACTAAACTATGATAGATTAACAGGAGAAAAGCATATAAAGTGTTATTTAGCAATTTTTGCATGTACATGGGAATTCTTAAAAAGGAAAATGAATCAGTTATTACCAAAGCTTTTTATGTACTAGGTTGGACAAAAACCCAAAACACTAATTCAAAAAGACATGTGCATCCATATCTTTGTGACAGCATTATTTATAATAGATAAGATATGGAAGCAACCTAAGTGTCTATCAATAGATGAATGGATAAAGAAGTGGTACATATATACAATGGAGTATGACTCAGCCATAAAAAAAAGAATGAAACCTTGCCTCCATGACACGGATGGACAAGAGGGTGTTCTGCTGAGTGCAATGAGTCAAAAGAGAAAGACAAATGCCATTTGATTTCACTTATATGTAGCGTCTAAAAAACAAAATAAACAAAACAAACAAATTTATAAATACAGAGAACATTTTGATGGCTGCCAGATGGGAGGGTGGTTGGGGGATGGGTAAAAAAGAAAAGGGATTAAGATGAACAGATTGGTGATTACAAAACATTTGTGGGAACATAAAGCATAATATAGGAAATATAGTCAATAACATCGTAATAACTATGTATGATGTCAGATTGGTACTAGATTTATTGGAGTAATTATTTCATAAGATATATAAATGTCTAATCACTGTTGTACACCTGAAACTAATATAATATTGTATGTCAGCTCTAATTTTAAAATAAAAATTATTTTTTAAAGAAAGAGTAGTAAATTGTGACAATGTGACAAGACAAAGAGGTTTGCCTAAGGCAGTTAACTGTGGGAAAGTGACTAAGAAGATAAGGGTTAGTTTAACAAGGTTTGTGTATATAGATTCCCCTTTTCCTTGACTCTCTGTCTCTGGAGATTAGAATGTTTCTTCCTCCTGGTACAGGGAGGACATTTTTCTTTTATCCCTTGCTTTCAGCACAAAAGAAAAAAAAAAAAAAAGGTCAGCATGCCCTTCTTACATCTGCTATTTTTCAAGTACCTTTAACTCAAAATAATCTTTAAAAATCTTTATAAAGCTAAGTTCCCCAGAATTCCATGGGGAAGGAAATGTTTAGCAAAACACCTAGATGGCCTATTTGATTTGGAAAGAGAAAGCCCAGTGGCTAGAACTTAGAAAATGAAAACTAGATTGTGCTTTCTAGAAAAAATGGGAGGTACAGGAGGAGAAGGAAGGAGCAACTAGAACAAACATGTCATAGGTTGGGTGCCAGCAGCAAAGAAAAAGCTGACTGGAGGGAAATTCCTGATGGTGGTGTTGGCCATGGGATTTTTAAGATCTGGATGTCAAATAGTCCACTCTGTTTTTTTCTGGTCTGTAAGGTAACTCTTGTCCATCTCACCAAACAGTCAAAGCTTCTACAACCAAAACTTCCCATCAGTGAAAGTTAGGTGAGAAGACATCAGATGGGTGGTCAGAATCAGTGATGCAAAGAAGCAGACAGTGAGAGTAGAGGCTCTAGAATTGCATCAACACAGGAACTCACAGCCAGAGATGACTACAGGAAATGTAAGCTCCAACTATACCCCACCCCCAACCATCATCGTCTGAAATGTTGAGTTGCTATGGCAAAAATTTCATCTGATATTATCGAAATACTCAGTAGTCCATAAATTCCAGCAAACAAGAAGACTTAGGAACACCCAGAGGGTTGCTTCTGAAGTTAAAAGCTTTGCTTGCTTGCTTGCTTGTTTTAGGAGACAAGTTAGAGGCTAAGAAGACAGGCTCTCAGTGAGTGACAGCTGCCTGGGCTTTAATACTGCTTCCTCTAGTTACTACCTATATGACTTTGGGTAAGTTACTTTAAATCTCAAAGCCTCAGTTTCCTCATCTATAAAATGGGGATAATAATACTACCTATTAAATAAGATTACTATGGGATAATGAACATGAACAATTAGTACAGTGATTGGCAAATAGTTAGCAATTATTTGCTGAATCCCAAACATAAACTAGCTAGGTAAAGGTGCAAATTTCTCGATGAATTATAGTTCTCCAACCTGCTGCTTCACACCCTCATCTTTTTGCTCTTGCACGTCTCTTGGTTTGGAATACATCTTCCCCACTTCAGGTTTCTATCTATCAGGTCTTTCAACCAGCTCAAGCGTCACTCCTACACACGGAACTGCTCACTACTTCTTTGTATCACATCTATCCTTTCCACTACTATTAAAATTTCTCCAGATAATTTTTTCATTTTTGCTTGGACAATGCCTGTTTGCTTGTTTCTTGTTATTAAATCCTTCCAGTTTACTTCTCGTTTCTGTTGCTGCTTTCATTGCTGGTATGTGCACAACCAGGATGTTATGTTTACTCCTCACAGCACCTTAGGGTCTGCTGAGGTTGGAAGCAATAGAAATCTAAGAACAAATATAAAAGCTGGCTATTACTTCAAGTAACTAAAGAAAAATCAAGTATTATCATGCTGCTGCCGAGATGGACACAGTCCTCTCCTGCCCTCTTTGAAATTCTTTACAACAGCCCAAATGGATAACCTTTGTTTTTTCAGTCAATATCAAGTAGTTTTGTTGTTCTCTTTTCTGGATGAATAAAGCAATCATTTCCCACCTCTTTCTTCAACTTCTACCTCAGGCACAAGTTCCCAGGAAGTGGGTTCAGGGTACAAGGCTCAATATATAAACAATATAGTTACACACTCAAAATTGCCTCATCCAGCTGACATTCATCCAGGAGCTGGTCTGTACTATAGTACAGATCTTTGGGTGAGCTTCCTGCCTTTGCGTGAGCTTCCCGAAGCAGACTGCCAAGGAGTTTTCTATTTACCTCAATATTCATCACTCTGGATGCACTATATTCAAGACTGAATATCCAAGCTCCCATCTGGCATCATTTTTCCTTCAGCTTAAAGAATTTCCTTTAGTATTTCTTGTAGTGCACGTCTCCTGGTCTTGTAGTTCAGGTCTCTGTTGTTTTTTTTGCTTTTTCTGAAAATGTCTTTATTTCACCTTCATTCTGGAATGTCAGTTTCTCTGGATGCTGAGTTGAGTTTTTTGTTTTTTCTTTCAGCACCTTGAAGATGTTGCTCTCTTTTTTTATTTTCAGAGAACTTCAAATTATTGTTCTCCTGTATATAAAATGACATTTGCTTCTACTGCTTTCAAAATTTTCCTTTATTTTATTTTTTTGCAGTTTGACTATAATAGTTTACTTTTACTTATTCTCCTGTTTCACTGATCTGGTATCTATAAATGTTTCTCACCTACAGTTTTTTCAAATATTTTTGTGCCACTTTCTCTCTTCTCCTTCTGGGATTCCTATTACTCAAACGTTAGCCATACATACTCGGGATAGAAGCCCTAAAAACAAAACCCACCACTCACTGCCTGCATCTGTTGACTCTTTCCCAGCATCGTCGTGCTTTTGTTCACACTCAGTGCCTTCAGGCTGCTCTCTACTCCCCAGCATTTATAGGTTTTGTCTACAGAGGGTCAGTCTGACAGAAGGTCACCTACCTGGTTATTACCAGACGTGAACCCTGTTCGGGATGTTTGGAGGAGGCCACTTACTAACCCTCATTCACTACCTCTCGCTTCCTTCTGGCCTCCCAGAAGTTCATCTAGGTGTGAAAACAGAACTTCTTTACCTGAAAAGTCCTAATCCTGGCAGTGGTCATGCAAAAAAGGATTCCTTCTGTTATTCTCATGTAAATATGATGTAATAAATATAATGTAAATTAGCTCAGTCCTGAATCCACCTATTCTAAAGTCAAAAGGATTATGATTCCAGGGAAATAAAAATAAGAGTCTACAGGTCTGGGTTAGGTCCAATTCTTCAAAGCCAGCTGTGTGACACTGGACAAGTCAGTCACCTTGTCTAGTGAGGAACATACAAGGAGAGGTTGATTATGAAGATCCACTGAGGTAACATATGGGAGCATGTTCTAAAATGAAATTATTCTACAGTGACTCCCTGAAGTTCAAAGACTGAATTCTAATCCCTGGGGCTTGACATGTAGTAGGGGCTCATGTAAATGTGTGATTGAATGAAGTAAATCTAACCACATTCTTTCCTGCAGTGTCTGTGGAGCTCTGTGAGAGAAATAATGACTCAATCATGTCCCAAAGGGAGGAAGGTCTGCTTTTCTGTCCTTTAGAAACCCAAAGCTGAAGGCATTTTTTATAACATCCAGAGTGCAATGTAATCCTAATTGACTAGTGTTACTGCATATGTGGCTCAAGATACTCCCCACCTCCCACCAGCAGACCCTCCTGAAGCCTTTAAGAGGATGCATGAGCCCACCAGCTGGGAAGCCAGATGATCTCAATTACTAAAAAGGGAAGAGAAAGGGACTTGGTATAAACTATAAGTATTTACACCAAAGGAAACTGGGTTTTAAATTCCATAGGAATTGGGACCTCAGAACTAGGCAGGTTACCAGTGTCCCATTAAGAGCTCAGCACTGAGCTAGGAGAGGCAACTGGGAGAGGAGGCGGGACTAGCTGACACCCAGGGAGGGGGGCTGGATTGGGCTAAGTGGAAGGTAAGCCTTAAATATAAATAAAGGCATGGACATAGGAAAGCTAGCGGCATGGTTTGGAAGGAAACAAGATTGCCACCATTCAACCTGGCTTTGTGTACCTTGTGTGTGAAATGAGTTAAATACTCACCTCTTAAAGTTATACAACTGTTTTCCAAAAATCATTCCCCTCCCTGCTCACCCAAAGGTCTCTCTGCCTCCAAGGGAAGTGAAAAGTGGCTACTTGTTTTAAGGTAAGTCCTGGGGCAGGAGCTGGACAGTCAGGCTGGACCAGCCCAGAACTGGCTCCCTGCTTTCTCCAGATGCATCTGTCTTCCCTGTTTCTGGCTTTTGTTCCTGCCACCAACTTCCTATCATTTCTTTGAACACCAAATTCATTTGTGAGGCTCCTGATGACTGCTTTTTTTTCCTACCCATATCTTGGTGTGTTTGGCTCTCACCATCCAGGTCCCTGCTCAGATGCCACCTTCTTGAACAGGCCTTTTTGTACCCCTAGCCTCGGTTCCTTTGTTCCCAGTCACTTTCTAGCACATCACTGCTTTCTGTTTTTCACAAAGCTCTTAACATTCTCTGAAATTATCTGGTATATTCACGTGATTGTTATTGTCAATCTGTCTCAATTCTCAGCAGAATGCAGGTTGCATGAGAGCAGGTGGCTTCTTTGCTTATTCCAGTATCCCCAGTGCTGGGAGCCCTTTGAAGTCTTTTTTTTTAAGGTTTTATTTATTTATTTTTAGAGAGGGGAAGGGAGGGAGAAAGAGAGGGAGAGAAACATTGATGTGAGAGAGAAACGTTGACCAGGGACCAAACCTGCAACCCAGGTACTGTATTTTGCCATGTATAACGTGCACATTTTTGCCCAAATTTTTGAGGAAAAAATAAAAGATGCACATTATACATGGGTATAATGATTACATAGCATCCCATATATCATGCGCACAAAAAAGTGGGCGTACATTATACACAGCAAAATACGGTGTGTGCCCTGAGCAGGAATTGACTGGAGATTTTTTTTTTTGGTTTTTTTTTTTTTTTTTTTGCAGGATGACGCCCAACCAACTGAGCCACACTCGTCAGGGACCCTTTGAAGTCTTAATAACCCTTTGATGAACGAATGAATAGGACAAGGTGAGGAATACATGAGATGATGCACTTAAGCGCTTGGGGAGTGCCAAGCATTCTTAACAACGGCATTTATCATTATTACTGTTACCACCATTCCTCTTTTTGTTGCAAGTCAGATGTGTTGAATAAGACAGGAAGCGTTATTTTTGAGAAAGCAGGAAGCATTGATCATCGAAATCAGCAGGAACAGCTTGAAGAGGCTCCAGGGCCCATCCAAGTCCTCCTGAACTGGAATCTTTGGGGGTGCAACCTAGATATCTGTATCTTTCAAAGCTCTCCAGGTCCCAGTGATTCTCGGTCAGACTAGGAAACCACTACATTATACAGGGATATGAAGCCACCCAGCAATTGGAAAGCATCCCAGAAATGTGCTAATACCTTACAGTATTAGTCATTTTGAAAGGCATTCTACTTGCACTGTGCTCCCCCACCCCCGCCCCGGTGGAGCTGTGGCTGAGCCCAGTGAGGCATGTCTCCACACCGCCGTCTGCTGGACAGGTAGTAAAATCTTTAACTTTAACCAATTGCCCGCACAAGAAAGTATAAGGGCATGAAGCCGCAGTCCCCAACCTCTTTGTAATATCAAAAAAATGTAATACAGCACCCACCGTGATGTGGAAGTGACTATTACTAACATCTTCTGAGAAAATGCATAGTGATCGTATTCTATTAATGAACAAATGAATTAAGAATTTGCTTTTAGCCCTGGCTGGTGTGGTTCACAGGACTGAGCCCCTGCCTGCCAGCAGAAAGGTTAAATGTTGGGTTCCAGGTCAAGGCACATGCTTAGGTTGCAGGCCAGGTTCCCAGTTGGGGGCCAGGCAACCAATCCATGTATCTCACACATATATGTTTCTCTCTTTCTCCTTCCCTTCCCCTCTCTCTAAAAGTAAATAAATAATTTTTTTTTTTTTTGTAAAGAATTTGTACACTGGTTGGTGTGGCTCAGTGGATTGAGCTCTGGCCTGCGAACCAAAGGGTCGCAGGTCCGATTCCCAGTCAGGGCACATGCCTGGGTTGTGGGTTAGGTCGCCAGTAGGGGGTGCACAAGGAGCAACCACACATTGATGTTTCTCTCCCTCTCTTTCTCTCTCCCTTCCTCTCTCTAAAAATAAATAAATAAAAATGTTTTTTAAAAATTTAAAAAAGAATTTGATTTTAGAACAGTGCTAGCCACACACTTAGGGGGAAAGACACAATGGTTCATTTAATAGTTTTGGACATGACTGGGTAAAGAGCTGCTTCCCTAGGAGTTACCCAGACTTTATTTATTCTTTCTTTCTTTTTTTTTTTGCAACATGTATTTATTGAATGCCTAATAAGTACCCAGCAATCTTACAGCACAGAACAAAACAAAAAACCTCTCCCCTGTTGTTGATAGTCTAGTGATGGAGACAGGCATTACATAAATACACAGATAACTCTTTACTTGTACAAGGTAGTGAATGTTATGAAGGAAAAGAACTAGGTTTTGAGAGCCCTACTTTAGGAAGGGCGGTCAAGGAAGACCTGTCCCTGGAGCTGTCTTAAAGCTAAGGTCTAAAATTTGAGATAGGTGGGATTGGGAGAAGGGAGACAAAGGGGGAAAACTTGGGATAACTGTAATAGCTTTAACAACAATAAAAATTTTTAGTAATAAAATTTGATATGGACTAAGCTATGCAAAGCAGCAAGGGGATGCCAGACAGCTTAACAGTTCTCCTGGGCAGTGCTCACAGGCAGCGAGGGTGGCTTGAGATCCTGATAAAGGGGCTGTGAGTTGAGATGAGATTAAAGAGGTCAGGTTAACAATAAACACCTACTATGTGTCCCGGACTGTTCCACTTGCTTTATATCCATTGTCCCATTCCACCCCCACCAGTCTTAAATAAATAATAGTCTCATCTTTTGAATTTTATAGATGAGAAAATTGAGGAACAGAGAGATTGGTATTTGGCTCAAAGTATCATAGATAGTAAGGGAGTAAAGCTAAGATTTAAACCCAGGCAGTCCAGCTTCAGCACCTGGCCTGAATACTTCCCGATTACAGTAGCCCCTCCTTGTCCACTGGATTGTTCCAAGACCCCCAATGGATGCCTGAAACCGTGAAAAGTACCAAACCTTATATTATGCTTCTCCCTATAAGTATATACCTATGATAAAGTTTAATTTATAAATTAGGCACAGTAAGAGATTAACAACTAATAATAAAATAGAACAATATAACAATACACTATAATAAAAGTTGTGTGAATGTGTTTTCTCTCTCTTTCTCAGAATACCTAATGGTACTGTACTTACCCATCTTCTTCTTGTGATAATGTGAAATGATACAGTATGTACATGATGACATGAAGTGAGGTGGAGTTTTCCATTTAATATTTTTGGACCATGGTTGATCATGGGTAACTAAAACCACAGAAAGTAAAAGTGTGGATGGTGGGGTGGGGCAGGGCACTACTGTATTCTATACTGCCTTCTATGCGTCAATAAGGAGCTTGAGTTTTATTCTAAGTGCAATAAGGCATCTTTGTAAGCTTTTAAGCAGGGGTTCTAAGGGATCTCTCATATTTTAACAAGATTGTGCTAACTGGGTAATAGATTATACAAAGGCAAGAGGAGAAGTAGGACAGATGGAAGGCAAGTGCATTTGTCCAGGCAAGAGATGAAGGTGGCTTAGGCAAGGGGCTAACAGTGGAAATTGGGGAGAGATGGAAGGATTTAATACAGAAGTGACAGGAAAGATGACTGATTAGATTCAGGATGTGGGAGAGAAAACTGTGAAAGATGGCAGCCAAGCACTGGAAATTGGATTTTGGACAAGTGATTGAGGTGGAGGTGGGGGTAAGAAGTTTAGGAGAGTGAGTAGAGTTTAATTTTGCACATGTAAGTTTAAAATGCCAGTGATATATCTAAGTGAAAAATCAAATAGGCTATTGGAAAAATCATAGATATCTCAAACTCAGTGTATGTAAAAGTGAACTCTTCGTTTTCCTCATTCTGAAATTCAGAGTAGATATCTAGACTAAAACTGGAAATGTGTTGTTTTTAGCCTCCTAGGTGCTACTTAGTAATGGATGATGCTACCTAAAGAGCTAAGAGTTCCAAGGATCAACATGCTCTCCCTCCTGGGAACATGCTTGTGCCTTTCCCTTCCCTCTCTTCTTCCCCCACAGGCCTGTATCTCCTAAATTCTAAGGGACTCCACAAGACTTACAACCAGGGGAGCAGTGGGCAACAGCAGCTCTTCTGGGGCGAACCCCTTCTACCCATCTCCAAGGCCCCTTCTTTTCTAACTTCCCAGAGAGCCAAAGCAGCCCTGCCTAGGCTCTCCTGTTGTTTCTTCTACCCTAGGCCCTTCCTTGTTTCTCTGTCCGCAGCTTTAATAAACATACCCTCATAGTCACCTGGACTTACGTTGTGAAATCTTTCATGCACAAAGTCAAGAACCCACACACTACTGGCCAGTCTGGGGTAGACCTGCTCCAGCCCAGACACCTGTTCAGTAACATCTCTACCTCTTTCCTGGAAAGATCCTGAATATTCCTTCCCCTCACTCAATGCCCCCACTATTAAATGAACCTCAATAAAGGAAGCAAATTCCACTTAAGGGGGGTTGTTTCATCTGTGGAATAGCCCATTCTTTGTCTCACTGCTTCACTAATAAAGTCACTTTCACCTTAAACTCTTTAAAAGAGTTCTAAGGATCAAACACTCAGAACCTCCTACATTTGGAAGTCAGATATCAGGGAAGAGAAGGAGGAGGGAGAGGGAGAGAGAGCCTGAGGGAAACCAATGAGGAAGGAAGAAACTCCAAGACAAAAGCAGCCTAGGGCTGTGCTTAATAGTCTCTGAAAAAGAGAGATACCCCTTTCTTATTTTCTTACACATGGGAAGGAATTGGCCCAGGAGCATGTGCATAGAGAGATTCAGAGTCAAAGTCTAGGTTGGCATGCAGGGAGCCCACACACTTGTTTAAGTGCATGCATTACTCTATAGTAGAAAGTAGCATGTACACCCCCAAAACAGAAAGCTGTCTCAAGCCTTTCCCCATAATTCCTCAGCCTCCTGTTGGCCTCACAAGGATACACTGAGGAGTGGACAGAGTGTCACCTCAAGTACAGATGTCCACAAACCTTTGGGAGAGGAACTCTACTCTGAGGGTGGGTGGGCCTACAGCATTATTGGTTATGTTCTTGTCATTTCCTGTGGTGGTTTTCTTTATCTTTCCCTGCCACTGCCTCTGATTTCACCCACTTCTCCATCCATTTTTATTACCTTCCCCCAAAAAGCATTATGATTTTAGCAATAATTTTGTCCCCATAATCACATGATAATAATAATTTCATTATTAATTAATATGCTGGTTAAAATTTCCTCTTTCACATCCCTTTTGGGTACTTGGGAATTGCTGCCATAAATGTTTAAGAGGTTTTACCTCCATAGCAAGGAGAAAGGAAAGATGAATCTTCACCCAAGTGCCCGACTCACATACAGAGCGTAGCACTTCTATACAGAGGGGTCTCCAGCCTCCATCCTGACAGCCCAGAAACTGGAGGAAGAGTCACTGGGGAAATCTTGCCATTGGAAAAAACTATTATTTTCCTAACTATAAAAGTATACTTTTACTGCAGAACTGAGTTTTGCAAACTTTAATGAGCATATGAATCACCTGGATCTTGTTAAAATGCAGCTTCTGATTTGGGAGGTCTTGGGTGGAGACAGAGATACCACATTTTTAACACACTCCCAGGTGAGGCTGCTGGCAAATGGACTACATTTTGAGTGTCATGGATTTAGCAAACTAACAAACAAAAAATAACTAGAATAACACAAATCTACTGTGAATTTGTCTCCTAAAATGACACATTCTGCTTTTTTTTCATACCTCCACGCTGAAATAGCTAAGGACTCTTGGGTCCCTGCCCAACAGCACCCAGAGAATCTAGAAAAGGAACAGATCCAGGAGAGGTTGTGAGGAGCCCTCAGAGAGATGGGAGGCTGTCTGGCACGGTGGGTATGGGATGGGAGAGTGGGTAGTCTAGTCCCGCTGCTGTGTCGGACAACACATGCTCTGCTTCTTCAACAAGTGAGTCAGATGCAAGCAAGGAACCTCAGGTTCAAGAGAAATTCTGTGCAGGGCAAGAACCTGAGTGGGTGAAATGCTGTGTCAACAGGTAAGACAGACCACACCCAAGGATGTACTTCCCCACCTTCCCCTCCGAGGCCTGAGGGTCGGGGATTGCATTTGAAGGGATTCCTCCTCCTAAACCTCTCCTACTCTACCTGGGAGCATTAAGGGAAAGACCAGCTCTTGATCCAGGTATGAGAAGTTATAATCCTTTGTACCAGGAATCTTCAACCCTAGGGTTTATCCTCCCTCTCTTATCCCCTTTCACACCTCCCGACTACCACCACCACCACCACCAACAAAAACATGCACTTCACATCGAGTGAAAAAATTACAATGAAAAATACAATATTCATTTCCAGAACTTTCATATCATCCCAAACAGAAACTCTGTTATCTACCATTTCTTTTTCAAAATGCATTCATTGAAACCCTTTTTGTAAAAAGACACTTTGTTGCATCTGTTATTTGGAAAGGCAAGATAAATGCTTGCTGAGGATGGCGCACAAGGGGCAGCTTTGGAGCAGCTCAGAGCTGTTCAATTTCTTGACTTGGGAAGTGATTATAGGGTGTTTGCAGGGTGGTGAGACTACAGGAGGGTGGGGGAGGACAGGGAGACAGGATAGCCAAGCAAAAGAATTATTTTGCTACCACGAAAAAGCACACGATAACTTTATACATTTCCTAAAACAAGCTGTGTGATTCTATATTTATGGAAATAAATAAATAAAATTAAAAGGGAAAGTGTCTGCCCGGTTTTGTAGGTGGATATAGACATGGGTCTATTTAAAGGCAGACCAATGTGTAAAACAACTTCTCAGAGGTCCTCCTGGAGCAAAAAGAGAGCTTCTGGGGTGCTGGTGATGACCTGTGTATAGATGTGAGTGCTGGCAGCATGTGTGTGTTCATTTTTGTGAAAAATTATTGGGCTATATGAGTATACTTATAATATATATATTTTTCAGTGTGTATACTATACTTCAATAAAAACTTTTCTAAAAGTCCTGTCTGCTCTTTAGGGAAATACCCAACAGTTATTTAGGCTGCTAGAATTATAAGAAGGCATACTGAGTGCAGAGCTGGAATTAGAGTCCTTTCCACTCATTAATTACCCATGAAATGAAATCAGACCTGACTCAGAAGCCTGCTTGTTCTGGACTGGAGGAGGGAGACTGTGGTAACTGCATCTCCAATGTGTTGGCCTTGGCAATGGCTCAGCAATACTCACATCTTGGTCCACTTCACAGGGCCCATTGCTGCTTCCAATGAATGGACTTAAGATGGGAGTTGAATGGACTCAAGGTGGCCCACTCGGACAAGAAATGGAGAGAACAAGAAGAGTGGAGAATGAAGAGAATGTAAATAAAACAGCACCTATCTCATGCCTGCTAAATAATGATCTTTGAGTTATAGGTTCCAATATGCCTATAAAGCATAAATCACACTAATTTTTATTTATGTCATGGAAATGAAAAGGAACACTTAAGTGGAATCTCCAGTTAAAATTTATGATCCTACTAAATGAGATTAGGCCTACATTGAAGAAGGCTATAAGTAAGGCATGTGAAATCCATTACTAAATTAATTGTAGGAGTATTTACTGATGAGAGCCAATAGGAGAAATGCCTTGGGCATCTCATTATTGGACACTAAAAAACATTCCAAGAAGAAAGAAAATTTGTAACACAAAAATGGCGAATCTTAGAACTAACTATATCATCTTCCCAGCTCATTTTTATGGGGCAGGGCTGGGGGGTTGCTAAAAGCTTCTGACCAAATCTGGAGTCCACCTCTATTGACTACGCAAGATTTTATGACACCTAGTTTAATAACTTCCTTACCCCTAGCTTCCTGGCTTCATCTTATTGTCTTACTCTCATTTTTGGTTTTCACCAATTGCCTCATTAATTTGTTGAAGATGCTGTATGCTACATAGAATTCTATAAGCTGATACCATTAGTTTTTCAAGCAAGGCAAAGTATAAGGAAAAGAAATTGATATACTTTGTAAATTATATTATCTCTAATTCCCACACCAGTGTGCTCTTCACTTAAAATGATGGCAAGCAGAAGATAAGTTATCTTTCTCCTGCAGCATGTCAGTAGGCATTCACTCATCCTTTCTTCACTAGTCCCTAATAAGTACTTGCTGCCATTTTTAGAAAAATAATTTATGGGCCAGTTTTTCAAATCAAAAAACATGTTAGCTGTCTCATACATACACATACACACACACCCCGTGCTTATTAACTGATCAAAAAACCCATTTCCTCCCAGCCACACACTTTAGAGATAAATCTCCTTTAGGTATTCTCAGGCATATATTCATATTTTTATTTCTTGGAACCTATTTCTTTGCTGCATTTTTTTTACAAACTGTCAATATATAATATAAATACTTCACCTATATTTTATTTGTATTATCATGGTAGGTATCTATGAGAGAAAGAGTATTTTAGAAATTAAATGTAAAATTATATGTAAAGACACAATTGTGATAAATTATAATCCAAGTATTACAATTAGCACAAAGTTCCACTTGACCGTGCTTTTCCTTAGCCCAGCTGCCTCCCAGAGTTAGCCACTGTCATCAGTGTGATGCATATCCTTCTAGGCTGTCTATGCTTCTCCAAAATATATACATGTGCCTATAGCAATATACTGGTTATATAATGTGTGTCTGTGGGTAAAAAGATGGTATAATGTACATGTTATTGTAATTGAACAAAAAACAGAGGTTCAGCTGCCTGTCACCACAAAAGCCAAACTCATGAGGTAGATGCTGATGCAAAAGGAAAGGGGTTTTATTCAGGTACTGCGCAACCTGGGAGAATGACAGACTTCTATCTCAAAGCCCATCTCCTCTTTCTGCCATGGAAAAAGTCCAACCGTCCTCGGCAAGGCCAACACAAAAGTCAGTGTACACAGTTCCTGCTCCATTTTAAAATACAGTCCTTTGGAGCCCACAGGCACCTGCTAAGCAGTGTTAGTCCCCATCCAGATAGCTTAGCATATTCCCGACTACTGTCCATTTCAGGCTCCCTCCTGGAGCCCGCATGTGGAGCCCGTATGTGGAGCCCGTATGTGGAGCCCATATGGCCATGGGCCATGTGGTTGCCAGAGCCACAAGGTCACATGCTCCCAGGTGAGAGAGCACATGAGCACACTGGTGAGAGCATCGCCAGGTGTGCAAGAGAGCAAGAGGCTCCCTCCTGGAGGCCATGGGCCACGTGGGTGCTAAAGCCACATGGCCCATAGAGAGAACTGGCAAGTGAACCATACAAGTGCAGGTCAGGAGCCAGAGAGGGCAAGCTTCTTTGTTCCCTTGGGATTTATCAGCTTGGGTTTGGAACTGCCCAGGTGCTTTCTCAGAATGACCCATCAACTTCCCTAGCTTTCATGTGTTTCAGGTGAGTTCACTTCCCTATTAATCCCTTCTTTCCTCAGGCCAGACTGACAGGTCTCTTTGGGCAACACCTCCCGCTGAGCTATTTGACTTCTGTGGCACATGTGTCTGCCTTCCCCTGGCCCCACCCCCAATCTGCTAGCAGAGAGGAGGGCTTTTTTTTTCTAGTCAATTATCTTGCTAGCTTTTCATGTGCTCCATGTATGAACCTCCCCCTGCCACCATCTTGTCCAATGGGGTAGATTCCCCCAGTGCTCTGTTTTATCGTAACATTATGCTATTCTATAACTTACTTTTTCATTTAACAATATGTCTTCGAATGCTTTTCCTGCTCCAAGGTAAGAGCTCTTTCTTATGTTAACTTATACAGACAGCCTCTTTCAGCCACTAGCTACTGGTCTTCCATCTTTATTTTTCAGTCAATGGCAAGGCCAAAAACCTAACTTGCTGTTCATAAAGGAATTCAGAAAATCTGCTCAGACAAGCATGACTACCTCATAGGGTAGCTGTGCTGGAATATGATGCTAAACCTGTAGTAGATTCTATTGTGAGTTTTGGTCTGAAGTTCATTCACTGAACAATTTTTGACTGGCTGTCTATCAGGTGCCATTCCAGGCACTGAGGATATATTTGTGAGCAAATAATAATAACCTCTACCTATATGGTGCTTACATTGTCTTGAGGGGAGACAGAAGATAAAATAATAAGTAAAGAAATACTATATTGGTTGATGATAAGTGATACAAAGAATAATTAGGGAGAAAATAATGGGAATATCCAAGAGGAGGCCAGTGATTGCAATTTTTAACATGGCAGGCATAGAGGACCTATGGAGAAGGTGACAATCTGACCCAAAGCATAACTTCAATTTGTGTAGAGTTAGTAGCTTGTCTTTCAGAGATAGAAAAGAGTTAAGTGAGGTGTTTTCAGCAATTTCTTTCTCATCATTCAGCACTCCCACAGTTGGCTCACCCTCCAAAACTTGACTGTTGAGCCATTTCCTTAAAAAGGGACAAGGTGATCACACTTCTGCTAGTCTACAGAAGGTATGCCAGAAAACTACTGTTTTCTCTTTCTGCTTGCCATTACCAGGAATTTGCATTTTTAAAAGGCATTAAATTGCTTTTCTTGACTACTATTTTGAAAAAGCCTCTTCTTATTAAAATTCCTTGAGACAGATTCTCAACTTTGGCTACGTATTGGCATTACCTGGATAGCTTTAAAAAATTCTGATGCCTGTGTCCCATCCACAAAGGCCCTAATTTCATTAATCTGGAACATCAGGTTTTATTTTAAAATTTTCCAAGTGATTCTAATGCACAGCCAGTGGTGAGAACCACTGTTTTATGGGCCACTAGCCCATAGCTTTGTTCTCTTAATGATAATGTGTTCAACAAATGACGACAGGTTTCCAACTCAAGGCCGATCAACCAGAAACAAAGACTGGGATGTCCTATAATTAACCAGTTGCTATTACTACTAATTATTTCTTCATTCCTTGTATATAACCTAACGCTTTCACAAAGTATATTCTAATACATTATCTTTTTTGATATATGTACTGTCATCATTTATAATGTCCTTAAAAAGACACTAGAGTTCTAAACTGGCAATTGTTAGTGTGGAAAGGCTTGGCTGAAATGCTGATTTGTTACAGAAGGATTTGAGTAGCTACTATGTGCTTCAGGCACATCGCGTTCTAGAGTTTTAAGGTCTCACACCTTTCCTAATATTAAATTTAAGCAATTTGAATTAGTCGAATAACTAAAAACACCTTGAACTATAAATGATAACTAGAAGGAAAATAATATCATTAAATATCTTTCTATCACATTCATGTACATTATAGCATTTTTAAATTTAATTCTCACAACTCTTAACCAGTTGAATATTTTTTTGTAAACAAAGGCTGAGAGGTTAAATGACTTGTCGCAAATTACGCAGCTACAAGTTGCAGAATCTGAATTTGAACCTAGCTTCTAACTTTTAAACTAGTGCACTTAACAGTGTGGATGGGAAAGCTACAGCTGTCTTTTCATGTCTGTGTTCCTCTGAAGGCATCATGTGATGCAGGAAAATGCATACAGTGATCTTAGAGTCCATAGTGGATCCTGGAGCCAGGCTCTTCCATCTTCTAGCTGGTAACCTCTCTGTGCCTCATTCTCTCACAAGCAAAAGGAAGAAAAAGCCCTGCATTGCTCAGTTGGTTAGAGTTGTTCCTATATGCCAAGGTTGTGGGTTCAATCCCTGGTCACGGCACATGCAAGAATCAATTTATGCATACAATGAATGCATAAATAAGTGGAACAACAAATCACTGTTTTTTTCTCTCTCACTCCCTTTCTCTCTCTAAAATCAATAAATCAAAATGAAAAAAATAAGTGGTCTGTCTCCCTCACATGACTGTTACAAAGAGTCAAAAGTAATAATATACACAAAAGCCCTTTCATCTTTTTGTGATACAAGAGATATATATATATATTGGTCTCTACCTCCTGTTCCTGATGCAGAGCTCCTAAAATCCTTGTAAATGTGTAAGGGTGGGGGGCCTAGGAAAATCTTTTGTGCTAATATTTAATCTTTAAACTGGTACCTGACACACAGCACCTAAAACTCCCTTGGAGTTTCCTGGGTGATAGGACTGTCTTTTATGCTAATGAAGTGACCCTTGGTGGGCTCCTGGAGAGCTTCAGGATGGGGACTGGTCATCAGAAAGACCAAGCCCTAATTAGAAGCTTGGAACTTTCAGTCCCACCCCTAATCCTCTGGGAAGGAGAGAGGAGCCAGATGTGAGTTAATCATTGATGATGCCTACACAATGTAGCCTCCATAAAAATCCTGAAAGTACCTGTTTTGGAGAGCATCGGGGTAGTTGAACATATCTGTTTGCTGGGAGAGTGGTGCACCCCAACTCCAGGGAGACAGAGCTCCTGTGCTCAGTGCCCTTCCAGACCTCACTCTATGGATCTCTTCATCTGGCTGTTCATTTGTATCCTTTAAAATATCATTTAGGGCAGGGGAGAGCAACAGGGGAAAATTGGAACAACTGTTATAGAAAAACAATAAAAAAATCATTTATAATAAATCAGTAGTATTAAGGAAATTCTTTTCCTGAGTTTCATGAGCTGTTTTAGTAAATGGCTGAACCCGAGGAGGGCATCTTGGGAACCTCCAATTTGTAGCAAAGTTGGCCAGAAGCTGTGTGTAACCTGTGGACCTGCAACTTGCAATTCACATGTGAGTCAGGGGTAGTCTTGTGGGACTGAGTCTTTAACCTATGGGATCTGGGTAGTGCCAGAATTGAATTGAATCATAGGACACCCAGCTGGTGTTGTAGAATTGGTTGGTATGGGGGGGAAAAAAGCATCCGGTGTCTGAAGTATTGTGTGTGAAGGTCAAGGAAAACATAATATGTTTCTCCCTAGACACCTTCACAAAATTTTGAAGAGCAAGGCCACTTGGAAGTATATTTCCTTAGCAACATATAGCTATTTGTTTCAAAATGAATACTCCTACTGAGACAGTTTTTGAGAATGGTATAAGACTCTATAAATTAAAGGGTAGGACAAAAATGGACCAATGGAAAGTTATATATTCATGTTCATATATATGTGTATTCCTATATATATTTATATTGTACATGATATATATGGATATACATATTTATTTCTGTAATTACATTTTTTACTTTATGTTTATATATTTCAGATTATAAACTTTAAATATATATTATATATTTTATGTTATTTTTACATCATATATTCTTATATACATTTCTATAACTTTAATTCTTGGACTTTTGAACAAATTTTTACAATTTTTGATACTTCAAATAGAATTAAAATTTGCTGTAAAAGTTGTTATAAATTCTGCACTAGTGTGTCCTATGAGATCTAAAAAAACGACTTCCTTTTCCATAGTTAAGATTCCAGTGACCCCTTGCTAAAGCAGCCTTGAAAAACAACTGTTGCCATACCAACAGCTTTTCTTCCCTGTCTCAACTATGTGAAAAATTTCAAAGATGAATTAGACCAATTAAATACTGTCTCCAAAATATCCTGTAATTGATTTTCACTTTTTTATTCATTGCTGCCTATATCCAAAATATAGGTGTTGTATTCACTCATCCTAAAAAGCTTAAGACTGGGGTCAGAGTTCAAAGCATCTAGCTATTTTCAAGCATGTATTTGTTTGTTTATTCAACCAAAAGATTTCAATTAGGAGTTAGAAGTCCATAAACTTGGACCCCCTTCATTTTACTCTCCACTAGCTATCCAAAGGTTAGAAAAATAAGGACAATATAATGAATTTCTTACAGACTTAAATGTATTCAATTTAGAGGATTATCCATTACTTAGAGATTACCTCCTTTATTCATAGAATGACAATAGTAGTTGTGACCATATTTTTAAGCTTTATTGGCAAACCTATATTGAGATCCAATTAAAAAATAATAATAATAGTATCACCCTGACTGGTGTGGCTCAGTAGGTTGGGTGTTGTCCCACAAACTGAGATGTTGCCAGTTCAGTTCCTGGTCAGGGCACATGCCTGGGTTGTGGGCCACGTCCCTGGTTGGGGGCATTTGAAGAGGCAACCAATCAACGTTTCTCCCACACATTGATGTTTCTCTCCTTCTCTTTCTGCCTCCCTTCGCCTCTCTCTAAAAATCAATAAATAAAATATTTTAAAAATAAACTATTTTGTATTTAAAGTATATTTTATCAATTATGCTATTACAGTTGTCCCATTCTTTTTTTCTCCCCTTTATCCCCCTCCACCTAGTACCCCCATTTCCTCCATTATTCCCCTGCCTTAATTCTTGTCCATGAGTCACACATATAAGTTCTTTGGCTTTTCCATTTCCTGTACTAGTCTTAACCTCCCCCTGTGTATCTGGTACCTACCAATTATGCTTTTTAACCCCTGTACCTTTCCCCCCATTCTCCCCCTCCCCACTGATCTCCCGCCATGTGATCTCCATTTCTGTGATTCTGGTCCTGTTCTAGTTTTCCACTTGGTTTGTTTTTGTTTTTGTAGGTTCAGTAGTTGATAGTTGTGAGTTTACTTTACTGTTCATAGTCTTGATCTTTTTTTTCTTAGATATCTAAGTCCCTTTAACATTTCATGTAATAAGGGCTTGGTGATGACGAACTCCTTTAACTTTAACCTTATCTGGGAAGCACTTTATCTGCCCTTCCATTCTAAATGATAGCTTTGCTGGATAAAGTAATCTTGGATGTAGGTCCTTGCTTTTCATCACTTTGAATACTTCTTTTCAGCCCCTTCTTCCCTGTAAGGTTTCTTCTGAGAAATCAGCTGATAGGCTTATGGGCACTCCTTTGTAGGTAACTGTCTTCTTTTCTCTTGCTGCTTTTAAGATTCTCTTTAATCTTTGGCAATTCAATTATGATGTCTCAGTGCCTCTTTGGCTCCAACTTGTTTGGAACTGAGTTTCCTAGACTTGTATGTCTGTTACCTTTGCCAGATTGGGGAAGTTCTCCTTCATTATTTTTTCAAACAAGTTTTCAATTTCTTGCTCCTCCTCTTCTCCTGGTATCCCTGTGAGCAGGATGTTGGAACGCTGAAAGTTGTCCCAGAAGTTCCTGAGCCTCTCATTTTTTTTTAATTGTTTCTTCATTCTGTTCAAGGTGAATGTTTATTTCCTGCTTTAGTTCCAAATCATTGATCTGAGTCCTGGTTTCCTTCCCTTTGCTGTTGATTCTCTATATATTTTGCTTAATTTCACTTTGTATAGCCTTCACTTCTTTTATTTTTGCAGACATACTCAATCATTTCTATGAGCACCCTGACTACCAGTGTTTTGAACTCTACATCTGATAGGCTGGTTATCTCCTCATCGCTTAGTTCCTTTTCTGGAGTTTTGTTCTGTTCTTTCATTTGTGCCATATTTCTTTGTCTCAGCACACCACATTTCTTTTTCTGTTATGTTGTAAAGGGCGGAGCCTTAGGCATTCACCACAGCAGGGCAACCCACTTTGCTGCATTGTGGTGCTGTATGTGGGGGAGGGGTCAGAGAGGGAACAATGAGCTTGCTCAGTTCTTGCCTCTTTCAAGAGACTGGCAGTTTCTCCCGCCACCACAACTTCCACAGGTTTTTATAGCCAGAAATTCTGAGTCTTTATTTTGCCAGCACAGGAAACCTGGGTTGTGTGGTATATCTCGCTCCCCAGTTATTCCTCCTGCTTTATCCGAATAAATGTAGGACTGCCAGGTCTACCAGTTGCTGTCTTGCCTCATGTCATCTCCACCCCAGCAGCCCCTCTCTGCCCCTCCTACCAGCCTGGATGAATGTTTCTTCTTTAACTCCTTGGCTGTTGGACTTCCATACAGTTCGACTTTCTGGAAGTTCTGGTTGTTTTTTGTTTTTAAATTGGTTGTTTCCTTCTTTTGGTTGTGCAAGGAGGCAAAGCGTATCTATCTATGCCTCCATCTTTGCCAAAACTCCCAAAGTTGGCTCATATCTTTTTTATTTATTGATTTTTAGAGAGAGGGAAATGGGGAGAAAGGGGGAAAAAAAACCATCAATTTGTTGTTCCACTTATTTATGCATTCATTGGTTGATTCTTGTATGACTGGAGACTGAACCCGTAACTTTGGTATATTGGAACAATACTCTAACCAACTGAGCTACCTGGCCAGGGCAAGATCCAAATTTCTTAGGAAATATTATTGGTACATAAAACCCCTAGGTTTGGAAAGCACCGCAGTATAATAATTTAATTATAAAAGTAACATATACACGTGCTGAAGTTTCAAATAGTATCACTGATTATAAAAATAAAAATAAAATTTTTTCTAACTCCTTTTTCTACATTAACCCCAATCACAATTTCTACTATTAATATTATTAAACATGAAAAAGTTGTATACATATGCAAATAGGCAAATATTCTTTTCCTATAAAGGGTACTGACACTATCTGTGCTACTCTGTACTTTGGTTTGTTCTCTTAATGAAATTTAATCATCTTCAGGTCTTTTCTTTCAAAACCCTAAATTTTCTTTAATATTCTTAAATTGTATTGGGTTCCTGGTATGTGCTGAATTCTATGACTGTTATGGGGAGTGGTGGGCAGACAGACAGGATGTACCAGGAGTCTTAGTCCATGTGGCTCAGCTGGTTGGAGTGTGGTCTGTAAACTGAAGGTTCGCAGACTCAATTTCTGGTCAGGGCACATGCCTGGATTGTGGGGTGGGTCCCTGTGCGGGGCCCTTATGAGAGGCAACCGATCCAGGTTTCTTTCTCACATCAGTTTCTCTCCTCTCTCTAAAAATCAATAAGCATATCTTCAGGTGAGGAAAGGAGGAGTAAACCTACCAAGTTAGTAACCTGGGAGGTTGTTTTTTTTTTTAATATGGAAATAACTCATTTTCATTTACTCATTAATTTATATGATTAATGACAAGAGTACTTATATGTCTGTTACTGAAAACAAGAGGTTCCCTGCTTGCAGTGTTAGGCAGCTGTTACATATTTTTATTTATTTGCAGCAAGTAAAGGAGACAGGGATTCACATCCAAAGCTCTGTCTCCAGGGGAAGGAAGGCTTAGCCCTTGCTTATATACACTATTTGATTAATTACACATGGATTTTTTTTCTTCACAGTTGGCTACACTTACGGGGTTGAGTTCTTGTCAAGCTCATCCTATTTACAGTTGCTTCTGCAAATACCGTGCTACATTTTAACATTTAGTAAGAATAGCATTTAGTAAGAAGCCCAGACCTTAAGATCCTTGTCCTATTTAATATTTTCATCCATTTATTCAGCAACCATTACTGAGTTAATCCCTGTTCTAGTGCTGGGATACAGCAATTATCAAAATAAAGCCCCACCTCATAGTTTAAATTATAAAGCTCTGCTGTCCAATAAAGTTACTAGCCGTGGGTATTAAAATTTTAATTAATGAAAATTAAACATTTAGTTCCACAGTCACATTTAGCCACAGTTCAAGGGCTCAACAGCCATAAGTGACTAGTGGCTATGGTACTAGACAGAGGAGATATAGAACATATCAATTACCACAGAAAGTTCTTTGGGACTGCTGTACAGTAAAGGAAAGAATCTTGCCTTGTAACATGACTAAAGTAATGATTTGTTATGAGTATGAAAAGTCTAGGAAAAAGAGAAATGAGAATTCATGAACTATCTCAAAATGAAAAAGTTCAGATGACAAAGGGTAGTCACTTAAGTGGTTCATTTCTAATCACCTTCTGTCACAATCATATACTGCATTCTAACTCCCTTACCTAATTCCTCTTATCAATCAAATCACATTTTCTGTAACTTGGCTGACTACTTTCTACTCTACATCTAACCAGCAAAGAATTTCTTATGCTAAATTACTGCTATTCTGGTTAACAAATCAATGTCTTAGAGCTTTGAACCTGACCCCCACTGAGCAAGGTGAACACCTCTAAGCTGAGAACCACAGCAGGGGCTTCTAGCTGCTTACATTCTTCCTTAACAAAATCCTGATTTTATTTGGTGTAGCAATGGGCCAGTGTCAATGAACTAGAAGACTACAGTTTGCTGCCTTCCTTGCAACTAAATGCATCATTTCGTAATTGTTCAATGGGGTTTCTAGAATAGCTCTTTGAAAAGGAAACAGAAAGCTAGAATGCACCCTTTGCTCTTTCCCCCGTTCTTGCTGCCTGAAAGGTGGATATGATGGCTGGAATTCCAGCATCTATTGTAGACCATATGGACGGTGGAGAAGGAAGATCCCGGGTCTCTGATGTCCATGAAGCCACCATGGCTTCGGAGCTTCAGTCTGGACTACATACCCTTGAATTTCCTTACAAAGAGAAAATAAACCCTAGAACAGTGAAGTCATTGTAGTCAATCCTGACAAAATGGTGACATCTCTTAAAGTTCTTTTCTAATGTGAGGACTTGTGTGAAGAGGCCAGAAGACATTGTTTTTGAAATCTCTTTAACTGCAAGAGATAGCAAGTCTCAAGCTGCAAAATTTAGGGGGGAGACAGACAGACAGACATCAGTTTGTTGTTCCACTTATTTATGCATTCACTGGTTGCTCCCTGTATGTGCCCTGACTGGGGACTGAACCTGAAACCTTGGCATATAGGGACAATGCTCTAACCAACTTGAGCTACCTGGCCAAGGCCTGGGAATATTTCTAAAGAATTTGAAAATGTTAAAGCTGAGAAAACTAATTAAATTATGCCTGGGATAGTCTTCTGTTTATACTTACATATCCCACAAAAATACCAAAAGGTTTGAGAGATCCTTCCTGGACCATCTGTCAGAAGATGTCCACTTTTCAAACTTTTTCAACCCCATTTTCAGCTCCCTCCCAGTTACCAAGGCAGTGTTCTCTGGGCTATCCAGTGCAGCCCAGGGTCCCATCTTGGGGGAGGGAGGGAGGGTGTGGTGCATTTCCTGGCTCTTTTCCATTTTGGCTCCTCCATCATCTCATTTCACTGCCCTGTGCCCTGCTGTTTCACAAGGGTTGCTCTCTCTTTGTGAAATGCTTTATTATTGGATTTAGGGGAAATTCTTAATGTGTCTTAATTGCCCAATTCTTTAATTAGAACAACTTTTTTAACTTATTGATTTTAGAGAGAAACATCAACTTGTTGCTCTACTTATTTATGCATTCATTGGCTAATTCCTTTGTGCCCTGACCAGGGATCAGCCAGCAACCTTACTGCAACCCAGTGGTATGCGGTCAACTCTAACCAACTTAGCTACCCGTCCAGGGCTAGAATGATATTTTCTGAGAGTGGAGCTAGATTAAATGTGTTCACAACCGGGACCTCTGTGTTTTGACTCTAACTTGAGTACTTTTTCAACGGGGCTGTTTCTGTAAAACTTGAAACAATGTTTTTTAACTGAACATAAAACTGGAAAAAAGAGCATAAAAATATTTGTAATGGAACAAGCTCTAAGGTTTCATGCTGGCTTAAACCAATTAAATAAGGAAATTGGTTTTTATTTTTGTACCTAGTAATTGAGTCTCAAGTCCAAGTAACACTTGGGCAGATTGGAAGCCTCCTATTTTTAATGTTTAACCCTCTAGCACCTGGGATATAATTTCATCTTCACCTTAAAGTGCCAACTTACCCTTTTTTCAAACAAAGGACATCAATCAAGTCTAAGTGCAAAAGAGAACGTTCTCTTTAGCTGCATGCCTTAGGAATCCGTAAGCATTCAAAGAGGGACCAAAGAGATAGATGGGAAAGCTGTGAAAACTCCCGTTTCACCTTCCTCCTTCCCTCCCCAAAGACCTTAAGCCCTCCGCCCCTGCCCCCACGATTATTCCCAGGGGCTAGCGGGGCGACGTGGCTCTTATTACCCGGACTCAGCTGAAAGGCGTCGGAAAACTCCAACTGGGGCAGCCGTTGGGGCAAATGCCGAAAAGTTCTCCGAGGCCCTCGGAAACCACAGACGCTGGTCAAAAGCCCCACACCTTGCCCTCATCCTCGTGGTATCCCAAGGTCTGAAAGGGCCCAGGCCTCCGTAAATGTAAACTCTCCCTACAAAAAGCATTACATTTAAATAATCTGGAAGCCTGACATTTCCGCTCCCAGAAAGGGGTGGGCGCCTGCGTCGCACGCCGCGTGGGGCGGACGCTTGAAGAGACTTCATCTAAGCCCCACCCAGGGAGGCCCCAGGCCCTGGTCCCCTCCACTCTCTCTCCCAATCCGCCTCCCGCGATCAAGGCCCCCGACCCCTTCCCCTGGCCTCCTCACCCTTCCCTTCACCATTCCCTCCCCCACTCGTTCCCTAAAACCCGGCCTTCCGTCTCCAGGCTAAGGGCCCGGATGCTCGCTTCCCGCCTCGCAACGCTGGCCCGCGCTGCGGCCCCGCCCAACGCGGCTCAGCGTGCCACGTCACCAATTCCGGCGCTTCCGGAGGCGCAGCAGGCTATGACGTAGGGGGACTTGCCCTCTATATGAGGTTGGGGAGCGGCTGAGTCGGTCTTTTCCGCCCGCTCCCCCCTCTTCTAGAGCACGGTCAGGCTGCACCGCGCTCGCCAGAGCTCCGGGCTCCTGCTCAGCCAGCGCCGCTGTCGTCTTCTTCCAGCCGCCATCATGATCATCTACCGGGATCTCATCAGTCGTGAGTTGTGATTGCTAGACCCCTACTGTCGCGCGCAGGGGACGGGGGGTGGGAGGGGCGGGGAAGACGGACACCGCCCCTGTCTTGGGCCTAGCGGATGCCCGTGGCCTTTCCGGGAGCCAGGAGGGGTCGGTGCCGGGGGCAGGCGCCCGGGGCGGGGAGAGGACTGCGTGCGGCCGGCCGGCGCGGGAAATGGCGGCGCAGGCTCTGGGCCTTCGGGCGCGTCGTGACGGTGGGTCGGTGTCTCCGAACAGATGATGAGATGTTTTCTGATATCTACAAGATCCGGGAAGTCGCAGACGGGCTGTGTTTGGAGGTAGAGGGGAAGGTGAGTAGTAGGGCCGCGGCGCGGGGGAGGGCAAGGCTGGGCAAGCTCGGGTTTCCGCCGCTCCCCCGCCCGAAATTGTGCAATCCTCCGCTCTGCCTCCTGGCGGAGGAGACAGTCTTTCCGGGCTCGGGTTTTTCTAGAAAAGTGGAGGCGGAGCTGAGCCTTGGAAATAGGTCTGCCGCGTGGGCGCCCATCCTCCCCAGCGTCTGTCTGGGACCGGTTGTTTGCGACTGCGCTTTGAGGACCCCAAGCCCTTTAGCGATTGCCCTATATGTACTTGCTCAACCCGAGAACCCACAGAAAACGTCCACTTGGGTTATAATAATCCTATTTTCATTTCCGTCAACAAAAAGTTCTCGTTAAGATGTTTCAGGAAACCGAGGGGTCATAAATTTCCCCCCCAAAATGTTTTTGTGGTTTTCAACAAGAATGTCTGGTGGGACTGTGATGGGTACATGAACTGCTGGTATAGAAAACTTTTTCAGATGCGTTTAGGCTATGATCAAGAATGTCTTTTGCAACTAAACTACTCTTTCTTAATACAGATGGTCAGTAGGACAGAGGGTAACATTGATGACTCGCTTATTGGTGGAAATGCCTCCGCTGAAGGCCCCGAGGGCGAAGGAACTGAAAGCACAGTAATCACTGGTGTCGATATTGTCATGAACCATCATTTGCAAGAAACCAGCTTCACAAAAGAGGCCTACAAGAAGTACATCAAAGATTACATGAAATCGTAAGTGATGTTGGCACACCCAGGTGTCTGGAAACCTATTGGATTTGGGGATTGGCTAATTTTGAGGTTTTTTAGCGGCAAGCATACTTGTGGGGAGGCCTTAACCCTTTTTTATTTTTTTTTTCTCTTTTTAAATTGATGGACTCAGGGTACTTACTTTTTTATAGGTAAATGTGAGGCTACTGGAGCAAGTAATCTGGCTTTAGTTTTTTAGAAGAGTACTTTGGAAATAAGTTCACTGAGGTTTTCACACATCCAGGGAACTAGTTAACTTTGCTCAGTGACTGTTCCTTACTGTTTTCAGTGGGTTTTTGTTTTTACTTTGGGAATTTACTTAATAAAAAGTTACTTTGCTCGGAATAACCTGTTAATAAAATACTGTTTTTAGAATCAAGGGGAAACTTGAAGAACAGAGACCAGAAAGAGTAAAGCCTTTCATGACAGGGGCTGCAGAACAAATCAAGCACATCCTTGCTAATTTCAAAAACTACCAGGTAAATAAATACCTTAAATGTTTGGATCAAAGGGTTGTACAATTTTAATTGAGGGCATAAAATTAGTTACTTGACGGGTCTTTGTAATTAAATTGTGGCTCTCTTCCTGGGCTTTTGAGCTATTTGAATGCTTAATAGATTCAATTCCAAAAGTACAGGCTGTAAGAAGTAGCCTTCCCTGCTCCCAAGTGTATTTCCAGATCATGTGTTCTGATTCCAAATCTCATCCCTACCCAGTTGACATCTCTTAGTTCTTTTTCTCATAAATTGGTTGATAACCTCATAAATGATCTTTCAATTTTCTTTATCTTTACAATTCAGTGTCTCATTGCCACTAGAGCTTTTCCTGATAGATTTGAACTTGTGTTACCGGGCAATGTCAAGGACTTCCCTACTTCTAAGGATAAAGAAAAAATCTATGACAGTCTGGCTGTCTGATCTTTTTGGCTTTAACACATACACTGGCCGTAAGATGCTTTCCCATATGATGCGCTTCTTATTGGCAGCATTATGGTCCTGTACTTGACTTTCTAAATAGTAATTGTATATGTGGGGCTGAGAGAATTAAGTTACCAGAAAGCTTAAAGTGTTCTTGTATTTCTCTATTGTTTTGGTCATTATTGGTGCTTTAGTCAGGCGATTAGTGAGCATTTTTTTTTCTCCTAGACATCAGAGCCTTGGCTGCTGAAATTCTGTTGATTAAATCGTGGTGTTTGGGTCATTTTTGTTTTATTCCAGTTTGTTTTCATGTGGCACATCTGCATATAATGGTCTAATTCTAGATGTTTGTTGTTTGCTTCCCAAGTTCTTTATTGGTGAAAACATGAATCCAGATGGCATGGTTGCTCTGCTGGACTACCGTGAGGACGGTGTGACCCCATATATGATTTTCTTTAAGGATGGTTTAGAAATGGAAAAATGTGTAAGTACACAACAGTGGGGCAAAACCAGTAATGTGAAAATGGAGACATCTTAGGTGTGAATCTTCATGCCAGTGAGATTGTTAGAATGAATTCTACAGTGGACCTTTTAAACTGGGTACAGGTCTTGTTTCTCTTTGGGGGTCTAAAGAGGATTTCACATGCAGAAGATTTTATGGTGTAGTTTGTGTAGAGAAAACTTACTGTATCAAAATCCTTTTCACTTGAGTTCATGATAATTGGCAGTTGATCATTGAAAGCCTTGCTCTTACTAGCTTTTACTAAATAGTGATATGTAAATTGCTTTAGTAAAATTAAATTTATGTCTGTTGTGCAAGGAACTGATGGTGGAGGCAGTACAGAAGTGAAAGAGTTTATTATCTTAGCTTTCAGAGGCTTTCATGTAAATTAGGAACAAGGTAAACTTAAGGCTATACCAAACAAGATTAGAGGCAACAAGACAGGTGTCTGAGAAGAGTACAAATGACTTGCCAAAAGGAATTATTTAGGATATCTGAGGTTTTGGTAAAACAAAGTGTGTGCGAGTGGGACTTTCTTTAAAATGACGTGGTAAGGATGGTTCTGCATCCACTGATAGACCTTGAACAAACTAATGTTGTTCTTTTGGTTTGCACTAGGATGCGAAAGAAAAAAATCCCTGTGCTTTCTGTCTGTCTTTGTGGCAGCCTAGATTGAATAGGGGACTACATCGCAGCCTGGAAATGTTACATGCTTTCATATTGAGAAAAGCTGTTAATATAATAATCTTCCTTGTTTTCACAGTAACAAATTTGGCATTTTGGATCTATCACCTGTCATCATAACTGGCTGCTGCTTTTCATCCACACACCAGGACTAGGACAAATGGGACTGATGTTATCTTGAGCTCTTCGTTTATTTTGACCTTGATTTATATGGAGCGGAGGCATTGTTTTTAAGAAAAACATGTCATGTAGGTTGTCTAAAAATAAAATGCATTTAAACTTATATGAGAGAATGCCTCTTAGTTTAATACATATTTAAATCCATCCTGTATAGTGTTCCTGGAGAAGCTAGAGCCTGGTTATAGACCACTACTACAAAGCATAAGACCGTCTTCAGATAACTTCTACAGTGAAAACTGCTTCTGGGAATGGAATATAAAGAGCAAGGACCTTAATTCTGAGTTGAAGTAAAGGGAAAGGCCATGTTCACAGCAAAGCCAACATTTGAAGTGGATTCCTTAAACAATTTTCATCACCTTCAAACGGAATTAGTGACCTGGAAGAGATTACCAAAAGAAAAAGACCAACCCAGTTGGAAGCAAAGTATTGTGTGAGCTTATTTGGCATATCAAGTTAGGAGCAAGTTCTATAGAAATCTAGGTCTCCTGGAATTGTGTAATGATAAGCTCTTGTCAAACTCCTGGAATAGGGTTGGCAGACTGATTCTCATCCTGCTACCTATTTTGTATGACTGAGGTGGTTACTTTTTTAAATGGATAAACAATCAAAATAACTTACGGGATATGAAATCTGATTTGGTGTCCAGCGTTATCGGGACACTGCCATGATCACTTGTTTATGGATTGACTGGTTCTGGCACTGCAGTAGCAGAGATGAGTGTGACAGATCGTTAGGGCCTGCAAATCCTAAAGTAAATGTCCTATTACAGGAAAGATTTGCTGGCCCTTTTAAAGATGAGGTTACAGATGGAATGTGGGTTGGCTGGTGAGCAGAAGAAAAAGTAACTATTACATCTGAGTAAGGCTGTTGGGTATGGAATGAAAATGCAACTGTCTGATGAGTAGTTTACTTTCTGTCAAGGTTCCAGGGCAGATGAAAGGAAAAATGGTCCCTCGCCCTTTCTGTGTGATTGTGGCCCCCAAGATTGAATGGGGGAATGCAGTGGAAAAACATGGAGCGTTTACAATTTAGAAATTACCTTGTAAACAATTGAAAAGCCTTTTACTCGAAAGAATAACAAAATGAGTTTGAGAGAAATTGGGGAATTATTCCCCTACACCCTTGTCTTCTGAATGATTCCACTTTTAAAAGCTAGGGTTAAAATGATAGGTAAGCCAGCAATTTTTAAAAACCTGACCATTATATGTGATCTAGGGCAAACCCAGAGATTTAGCAATCTGGAACTTGACCTAGTGACATCAAAGGTGTATGGTTCAGAATTTGAGAGATTGGATCAGTAATACCCACTCATGACTGGCAGCAAATGCAAATATTGGAAACTGGTGACAGTTTTAAGCATTCTGATTTCTGACAAAAATGTAGAACAAGTGCCAGTGACTGGATTGATGAGGCCCCTCTGAACATAACTAATGGGGAGAGAATTTTTCAGGCAGTGGTCAAAGATGAGGATAACTTGATAGTAATCTTGAGGTCACATCTAAGCTATAATGGGGTTTTGTGAACTAGCCATGGAAAAGTTGGGAGAATAGGAAAAGCAACACAGGCTTTGTGTAGGAAGTGAAAAATTCAGGTAGTTGCCCAAGAACGCTTATTCAGTCTTCATGGTTACTCCCAGTCAGTTGTGTTTACTTTGTACATCAGAAGGCATGTATCATTTTGTGCTCATTGATGCTAAGTGTTACAGGCATGTTGCTAGTGGTCTTAGGAGCCCAGCTGTTGAATGTATGAAGAACTCCGTGGCAAAAAAAAATTTTACGGTATTGTCCAGCAAAGTCTTTGTAAAACATTCAAGGGCAAGCATTCCAGGCAAAGAACAGCAAATGCAGTCTAAAGTGGAGTGTGGTGGGCATGTTCAGGGGATAACGTGGCCAGTATGTTGGACACTAAGGTGGCAAGAGAAGAATTGAGATACAGAAGTGAGTACATGGGGAAAGAAACCAGATGATGCAGGAAAGCCACAGGTGGGGGATGTGGTCAGCCCTAAAGGATCATGTGACCGCTGGGTAGTGGGGTTAAAGAAGAAAACAAGGGTGTATCAATATTTGTAGGTGAGATGGTACATACAGTTTAGGGTGGTAATTGTGGAAGTGGTGGGAAATTAACAGGATTTGCCCACGTGCTGAATGAGGGGGGGAAATGGATTTAAGGGTGAAGCCCAGTGTTTTGTACTGGGCATTGGGAAGAAAGGAGTTAACATTGAGATGGGATGGGAAATCAAGTTAGGGTTTGGACATAAAATGAGATGCAGACTTTTTTTTTTTAATTTTCTATTGATTTTTAAAAGAGGGAGGGAAAGGAACACACATTGGTTACTTCTTGCATGTGCCCTGACCGTGGGTTGAACCCACAACCTTGGCATATTGGGACATTGCTCCAACCAACTGAGCTACCTGCTGAGAATCCCAATTCTTGCAAATGAATAGGATAGGCAGACATTTGTCATGGGAGGAGAGTGGAGAGGCCTAAGCTAGAGACTGAGATTACTGGGAAGATTGCAATACATGACTTTCTTTTAATTAATTTTTATTGATTGATTTTAGGGAGATAGAGTGAGAAACATTGGATTGTTTTTCCGCTTAATTCATTCATCAGTTGATCCCTGACTGGATCCAACCCGCAACCTTGGCGCATCAGGGCTGACTAACCAAATGAGCTACCTGACCAGGGCCTCAATACATGACTTGAAGCCAAAACACTGAGATTACCTAGAGAGTAAGAATATACTCCAGCCCTCCAACTTAAAGATTGGTTAGCATGGTGAACCCGCAAAGGTGATTAAGAAGAAACTGCCCCTGAGGTAGGAAAACCAAGGAAGTGGCCTCCTGGAAGTCTAGTGGGCAGGTGTTTCATAAAGGAGGACGTGGTCAACAAGGTTACCTGTTGTGAACTGGTCAGGTAAGATGATAAACTTGTAGAAGTATTTGATGGGAAAGAAAGCCTGATTAAAATAGGCTCAAAGGAGTCCTGCCTGGTGTGGCTCTGTTGAGGATTATTCCCTGAAGCAAAAGGTCACTGGTTTGGTTCCTGGAAAGGGCACGTGCCCAGGTTGTAGGGCTGGTTCTCAGCTGGGACACATGCGAGAGGCAACCAATTGATGTTTCATACATCGAGTTTCCCTGTCCTCCCTTCTCCTCTCTCTAAAAATAAATAAAATCTTAAAAAAAAAAAAGGCTCAAGGGAACAGCAAATTCACATGCAGCATATTGCCCATGAAATGTCAATACAGTACTTTTTAAAAATACTTCTGATTAATTTTTTTAAGAGAGGGAAACATTGATGTGTTACTGCACTTATTTATACATTCATTGGTTGATTCTTGTATGTTCCCTGACTGGGGATTGAACCTGCAACCTTGGGATATTGGGATGATGTTCTAACCAATTGAGCAACCCAACTAGGGCCAAGTATTTTTTATTACATGTGCATCTGCTTACATGTGTGAATGACTCATTTGAATCACATTTTTCTTAAGGTCTATTTAAATCACTAGTAAATGTGTAAATTTCATCATCTGACCTACAGGATTAATAACTATAAATGAAACTGCTAATGATGACAATAATGATAGAATTGCAAGAAAAACAGCAAAAACATCACCAACTTGGAAAAACCCTGAGACAAGCATCCTAAAGTACTGAGTGTCTGTGTGCATGTGTATGAAGCTGAATAAACTTGGCTGGCAGTAAAAAGGAACATAAACCAGGAGGACTTGAATTACTAAAGATTACATCTCAGTGACCAGTACCCTATACTTAGTTTATCACTGCTGTCCACCCTTAATTATATGGTAAAAATATGGCTAGTGGCCCCCTGGTGGGCTACAAGCTTATTTCTGAAAAAAAAAGCTTCAGCTTTGTGGCAATTGACAAAGGTTTCCAGAGACTGCCCAAGAGAACTGAGCCCAATTTGATGTTTTTTGATATATTTATGATCCTCTGGAGTTATCTGTGGACCATACTTGAAAATCACTAGAACCCTGACTGGTGTGGCTCAGTGGGTTGGGTGTCGTCCCACAAAGCAAAAGGTCTTCAGTTTGATCCCCATCAGTTCACATGCCAGGGTTGGGGGCCAGGTCCGTGGTCGGTAGCAGGTGAGAGGCATCAATGTTTCTCTTGCACATCAATTTTTCTTCCTCTCTTTTCTCCCTCCCTTCCCCCTCTCTAAAAGTAAACAAAATCTTAAAAAAAAAAAACACTGGATTGAGAAACAGTTTGATGCTTCATAAAAAAAGATGAGCTCCTTATTTGGATATTTCTTTTGGTAACATGTAATACTCCATTATTCCAAAGGAAAAGTCTGACTAAAGCATTTAACATACAAATTAAAGAAAGGTACTCTATACCTTCCACTGAATTACCATTAGCTGCTATGACATCCATCTCAATAAAAGTTGTTAAATTTGGAGTTTACAGGTAAAAAATAATGTTGGCAGTTTATTTTCACCCCACTAAAGGTTCCTCATACACCGGGCCTTGAGAACCTCAGGTGGCTGTTCATAGGATTCACGGAGAAAAATGTCAACAGTAAGCGTACTGGACGAGTTTTTGCTAAGTAATTACTTGTTCAGTATCCCCCTCAATTGCTTATACGCCACCACCATACACTTGACATCTCCCTGTGTTTATGCCTAGTGCGCCTTTCTGAGCTTTTGAGGTGCAGCACCGAGATGGATAATACCACAGGAAGGTTTTTGCATGTATGAGTCAGTTTACAGATGGAGAAGTGAGAATTCTGATATCAGATGACTCACTTGAGGTATCCTCTGACTAGGAGTGGACAGACATACAGGCCACAATAACTAGTTAGTTACCAGTATAGCATTTTTTATTATCCAAGGACATTGATTTTATTTAGAGGTGATGGGAGGGAGAGAGAAGGGAGAGAAACATCGAGCAGGTGCTTCTCCCACATGCCCCAACCAGGGACTGAACCCACGACCCAGGTATGTGCCCTGACTGGGAACGAAACCCTCAATCTTTTGATGATGAGACAATGCTCCAACCAACTGAGCCACACTGGCCAGGGCCAGCATTTTCAATAGCACTGTAGAGCTGCTAGAATTTAATCATGTACTTTGTGATTTTCCTCATGTTTAAAGACAGTGGGTAAATCCTAGTCATTATCATCCTGGCTGGTGTGGCTCACCTGGTTGGAGTGTCATCCCTTGACTGAAAGGTTGTGAGTTCAATCCCTGATCCGGACTCCAACAGGAGGCAACCAATCAATGTTTCTCTCTCTCCCTTCCTCTCTCTCTAAAAGCAGTGAAAAAAAGGATGTCCTCAGGTGAAGATTAAAAAAAGAATCTTAGTTATTGTCAAATGCATCTTGCACATGGTCTCACCTAGAGCACAGGATATTTGGCAAATCACAGAGAAAGCTGGGATTATATGGACATCTGTTCCAAACAACTTTACATGTTGGGGGAGGAAGAAGCTGTACTGTCAATGTTCTTTTGACTGGTCTAAAAATCAAACAGACAGGAGTCAGATTAACAAAAGAAAACCAAATTTAATATTGTGGGAACCCTGCGTACATGAGAGAGTCAGAGACCCTACATACATGATAGATTCAAAGACAGAAAGGAAAAATAGGTGTACAGGACATTCTGAGCTAGGGATGAGGTGAGGGCCTTTGGCTTCAAAGAGTTACTGCAAGTCATAAGAGCAAGTGTTTAATAATTACTTCTCCCTGCCCTATAGATAGATAAAAAGAGGTTATCTCTGACAATTTCTTATTAGGACAAGTCCCCTAAATCAAGGTCAGGGTAGTTAGGGGGCAAGGAGCAGAAGTTTCTCTTGAGCCCACAGTTAAAATTGCCTTTAGCTCTAAGCGATCCACATACCACAGAGGAACATCTTGGGGTTGGGGTGACTTGTTCTGAGTTGTTAAAAAAGTAATGCAAACCCCCACACACGTAACTTCCTTCTTGAGTACATTAATTTGGAAGTCTCCCTCAACTGCCAAACTGCGTTTAAGTCACATATCCAAACTATCATTCAATCGGGGGATGGGGAGATCAGCAAGTGAAAGGAAAATTACTGCATATGAAATTGAAAAGAAAATATATCTTGACTACCTCACTGAGGTGGAATAATGCATATCAACAGATGGTGAGTATAAAATTGGAAACTAAGTAAACTCAGCTCTTGGTGTGGTGCTTTATAACATCTTTCTCCATCGCTCCAAGCACTCCATTCCCCCTAAGCCGCCTCCATTTTATTAAGTTGAAAAGAGTCCACATTGATGGATTTTGTCAAGTGGGACATGGGGTGGTTGTCAGTACCCTTGGTGATTGCCATAATATCAACAGGACATTAAATACCAACTGCTGGCATCTATTAAAAGCAGAAGTGACTAAGCTTTTGGAAACTGGCTCAGTAGTGTACAGCCTGTTCTGCTGTGCTGCACAGATGAGGAGGAGGACTGGGCGGGAGTGTGAGAGCAGCAGAGATGTTATCCCAAGGGCAACATGGAGGCAGTATCTAAACCTATGGTTTATGGGATGTAAGCGTTGTTCAAAACTTCCAACTACTGCTTAGTTTCCCCTATCAATATCCTGTGATGATTTTGCTGAATATTCTCTTATTCTCTTCTGACCCCTCATGTCCCTATATCTGAACCCCTTTACTCCCCCACCCAGTCTGCACATATTCACTTGTTTTTGTTTTTTTAATTTTCTTAATCGTTTATTTGAGCCAAAGTGATAATATATGCCAGGGAGCAAGATTTCAAATCCCTGTTCACTTGCATTTACTCTGCACCATGCATCTCACCGCTTCCCTTACGCCCTCCTGTTTTGCAACCCACGCGGGGCCAACCTCGTGGGCTTGCAACCTGTGCGACTGCCCCACGTTTAGAAGGGCTGCATGCTTGGTTTGGGGATTTTTTTTTTAACATACATTCATTTATTTATTTATTTTTGAATTAAAACTCATTTCTTTCTTTTTAATATTTTTATTTATTTATTTTAGAGTGTGGACCTGGCCCACAACCCAGGTATGTGCCCTGATCAGGAGTCAAACTGAGGACTTTTTGGTTCGCAGGCCAGCACTCAATCCACAGAGCCACACCAGCCAGGGCTGCATGCTTGGTGTAATGCTCTTCCTTCACTGTCTTGAAATTTCCAATAAAAGGGCCTGTTGTTTTAATTTTGTACTGGGCCCCACAAATTATGTGACCAGCCCCAAATGCGTCATGGGAGCATGTGACAAGGGAGTGTATTTTCTCTTTGAGTTTGGTAATTGGTGATGCAAGGTTAGATGGTCAAGAGAGGTCAAGGCAACTTGGTGGTTAGTGAAGTTTTCTGTGTAGATAATAGGCAGTTGACCAATAATCGAATTCATTCATAAAACTACAAAGCACAAATGTAAGCTTCGAATATATGAATTTTAACACTTAGCTCTTCTCCAAGGGAGAAATATGAGAACAGCTGCAGATACAAAAAAAGAAATAGGGGGGTTCTAGGGGTTGAGCAGTTGAGCACACTCTACCAGACTTGGCCACTGCAGGAAGATTTTGTTTTTTTCTAAGTTATAGCTAAATTCCCTGAACACACAACCCAGGAATGACCCATTCTACGGAATTACCATTTCAATAGGATTATTTATCAAGAGGGTGTTTCCAAATTACCAGCTCGGCACTGTGCATTGAATCTTCTTTGTATGTAGCTATAGAATTTGGGTGGAAATGGAAAGCTATTTTTTAAGGAAGAAACTGACCACTTTCTTCAATGTAAATTTATAATAAAATTCTGTATAAAGCCCTTCATAACTGGGCCACTGGCTTATTTGTTCAAGCTTACCTGTCTCTCCTTCCCATCCACCCTCGCTACCAGGTGAAACGCATACTCTGACTTTAGGTCTTCTCTCTCCTGAAAGGCCCTCTCGTTCATCTCTACAAAACAGCAGCACTTCAAGTTTCCTGATTTCCTCCAACCATCCATTCACCCTCACTCACACTGGCATGAGGTACCCATCTTCTGCTTTACTGAACTCATTGAATTCCTTGTCTTTGCATTACTGTTATTTCTGAAAGTAAGAATGGGGTTTTGTCAGTCTTCCTTCTTTGCCAGGAGTATTCAGTAAGGATCTGCTGATGGAATAATTAACGAGCTTTCACTGGTGCCTGAGGTGCTTTGGGCCATAATTTCCCATGCGTTGCTTCTGTTCTTTTCTAATGCAGTCACTAAAAATTCAGAAAAGTAGGTAATCAGACAAGATGTCTTAGCACTGGCCAGGTATCTCAGTTGGTTAGAGCATTGTCCCTGTACGCCAAAGTTGCAGGTTGGATCCCCAGTCAAGGCACATACAGGAATCAACCAGTGAATGCATGAATAAATGGAACAACCAACCGCTCTGTCTCTCTCTCTCTCTCTCTCTCTCTCTCTCTCGCTCGCTCATATTCTCTCTCTCGCTTCCCCCTTCTGTCCTAAAATCAGTTTTTAAGGAGATGTTTTAATTTGAAGAAGAGCAGCATCTTCTATCTGAAGTGCTTTTTGCGGAAACCATCAGTCCTGGTGATCACTAATGCAGGTAAAGTTTAAGGTGCTTAATCTCAAAAGTAATGCAAAACACTCCTTTTCTACCTTAATTGTGAAATGATTGTTTTTCAAAGCATTTCATGTCTCTAAATACTTAATTCTCCCTCGTGTCTGAAGTTAATGGTATTGCTCTTTGCATTTGCAACTGCACAATAGACCTTTCCTTACCTACTCTAGATTTCAAAGTTATATCCAATGTGTGATTCCATGGTGGAGATGTGGCATTTTGCTGAATCGTAAAAAATGTAACACCTTTGTCTCATCCCTAGCCATGCTTCAGAATTACCTGGTATAATTTTTAAAACTACAGATGGAATTCTTTGCATTCCACATTACAGACAGAGGGGTTTCTGTGTATTAAGTCAGAAGTTGTAAAGAGTCTGAGATTTTACCCTGTTTGCCAGCTAACACATTAACCTACCACAGTTTCATGTACACTCTCTGACAGAAGATACATGACCTCTGGGCAGAGAGGGAGATGGTTTCATACTCACAGCAAAACAGCAGCCAGACCAGCATCTCGCATAGGTCCCCGCGCTCCACCACCGCGGGGTGATACGAAGAAAGCCAAATGTTCCCTGCACGTGCAGTGGGGTAACCTCCGGAGAAGAACCTCAAATTAGGAGACTCTGGGCTTATAAGGCTGCTAACACATCTGCCCAGTCTTCCATCTGGATAGGGACAGTACTCGCCTGCCTGGAATGTAAGCAGGTGCCTAGGGAAAAGACAAGTTATCTCTGGTTTGTTACCCTGAGATGTCTCTGAGGAGGTCCATCTAAGTTCCTTCAGAGGGATATCCTATCTCTAGGGGTGTTTATCCAAACACTAAGAATGTTTGTTACTCAAATGTGTCCTTTGCTCAGTGGGCCCCGACCATACAGGAATGGGAGACATCCCTGTAGAATTGGTTCCCAACGTTGCAAACCAATAACAAAAGGACCAGCAACCCTATAGAACAATCGGAAAGGGTTACAGTCAGTTCACAGAAAAGAACTACAAACATATGAAAAGATATTCCATCTCAGAATATGAGAAATACAAATTAGATTCACACTCTGATACCATTTCTGACCTATCAAATTGCAAAGATAAAGCATTTTGCTATCCCTCTGTTGTGGAGGCTGCAGGGCAGCAGGCTCTCCCAGACATCACAGGTTGGTGTGTAAGTGGGCAATGTTGTCATAAGTGCACAGAACCACTGTCCCAATCCCTCCGCTTCTGGGAGTTTATTCTACATCTATAAATACTGTAAATGAACGGACTGTATAGGAAGTTATTCTTTGAAGTATTGTTTGTGATAGCAAAAGATTGGAGATCAGTGTTCATCAACAGAGGGCTGTTTGAATGAATTATGGTATTCTCTTAGTCCACTTGGGCTCATATAACAAAATGCCATAGACTGGCTGGCTGAAGCAACATTTATTTTTCACAGTTCCATAGGCTAGAAATTGATATTAAGGTGCCGACATGATTGGGTTCTAATGAGGGCTCCACTTCATGATCCATAGACAGCTGTCTTCTTACTATATTCTTTTCTTTTTATCCACCCCCCCCCATTAGTACATGTCTATGGATTGTGCAAATCAGTTCTTTGGCTTCCCCATTTCCTATACTATTCTTAACTTCCTCCTGTGTATTTTTGTTTTGTTGATTTGTTTTGTTCTGTTTTTGTCAACATTTCCCCCACCACCACTTTCCCCTGCCCCACTCACCCCCACCTCCCACCCTCAATCCTTCCTCCATTTGGCTTTGTCAGTGGGTCCTTTCTACATTATCCTTGATGAACTTTCCCTTTCATTTCTCCCATTATACCCCTCCCTCCTCCTCTCTAGTTACTGTCAATTTGTTTTTTATTTCAATGTTGCTGGTTATATTTTGCTTGCTTATTTATTTTGTTGATTAGGTTCCATTTATAGGGGAGATCATATGGTATCTGTCTTTCATCACCTGGCTTATTTCACTTAGCATAATGCTCTCCAGTTCCATCCATGCTGTCACAAAGAGTAGTAGCTCTTTCTTTCTTTCTGCTGTGTGGTATTCCATTGTGTAAATGTACCACAGTTTTTTGATCCACTCATTTACCGTTGGGCACTTAGGTTGCTTCCAATTCTTGGCTATTGTAAATTGTACTGCTATGAACATTGGGGTGCATAGGTTCTTTTGAACTGGTGTTTCAGGGTTCTTAGGGTATAACCCCAGCAGTGGAATTGCTGGATCAAAAGGCAGTTCCATTTTTAGTTTTTTGAGGAAATTCCAGACTGTTTTCCATAGTGGCTACACCAGTGTGTGTTCCCACCAACAGTGCACTAAGGTTCCCTTTTCTCCACACCCTTGCCAGCACTTGTTGTTTGTTGATTTGGTTATGATGGCCATTCTGACTGATGTGAAGTGATACCTCATTATGGCTTTAATTTGCATCTCTCTGATGGCTAGTGATGCTGAGCATCCTTTCATGTGCCTCTGGGCTCTGTGTATGTCCTCCTTGGAGAAGTGTCTATTCAGGTTCTTTGCCCATATTTTAATTGGATTGTTTTTGTTCCTAGAGTGGAGTCGTGTGAGTTCTTTATATATTTTGGAGATCAAACCCTTGACCGAGGTATCATTAGCAGATATATTTTCCCATACGGTTGGTTCCCTTTTCATTTTGCTGATGTTTTCTTTAGCTGTGCAGAAGCTTCTTATTTTGATGAAGTCCCATTTGTTTATTCTTTCCTTTGTGTCCTTTGCTCTAGAGCACATATTGGTGAAAACATTGCTGCGTGGAATATTGGAGATTTTCCTGCCTGTGTTCTCCTCTAGGACTTTTATGGTGTTGCCATTTGTATTTAAGTATTTTATCCACCTTGAGTTTATTTTTGTGTGTGGTGTCAGTTGGTGGTTGAATTTCATATTTTTGTATGTAGCTGTCCAGCTCTCCCAACACCATTTGTTGAAGAGGCTATTTTTACTCCATTTTATGCTTCTGCCCCCTCTGTTGAGTATTAATTGACTGTAGTGACTTGGTTTTTTTTCTGAGTTCTCTATTCTGTTCCATTGGTCTATGTGTCTGTTCTTATGCCAGTACCAGACTGTTTTGATTACAGTGGTCTTATAATGTAGTTTGATGTCAGGTATTGTGATTCCTCCTACTTTGTTCTTCTTTCTCGAAATTGCTGCAGCTATTCGGGGTTGTTTATGGTTCCATATAAATTTTTGAAATGTTAATTCTATATCTGTGAAATATATCATTGGTATTTTTATAGGGATTGCATTGAATCTATAAATTGCTTGGGGTAGTATGGACATTTCGATGATGTGAATTCTTCCAACCCATGAACATGGATATCCCATGGGGCCCTTATTTTTGTAACTTTTGACAGACATCTAGATTCTTACCAAACTTTTACTAATAAAAAGTTGCCAGTATTGTCCTATACATACATTTTACACATGTGCAGGTATTTCTGAGGATGGATTCCTAGAAGTGGATTTGCTGAGTCAAAAGAGAATATGTATTTGTCATATTGATAAATAACTGCCAATATCTATAATAGAAGCTGCTCTAGTTACTCTTCCACTAGCAATGTATGAGACACCCTATTTTCACTATCACTCCCCTTCATAGAATTTTTTGAGAATTCTTTTCAGTTTATATTTTTCTTGAATTAAACTGATATTAATTCTCCCAATCCATGAACATGGTATATGCTTCCATTTATTTGTGTCTCCTTAATTTCTTCCTTCAGTGTTGTGTATTTTTCTGAGTACAGGTATTTTACCTCCCTGGTTCAGTTTATTCCTAGTTACTTTATTTTTCCTGTTGCTATTGTAAATGGGATTTTCCCCCTGATTTCTGATCCTGATATTTCATTGTTGGCATACAAAAATGCCTTCAATTTCAGAATATTGACTTTGTATCCTGTTGTTTTGCCAAATTAACTTAATAGATTGAGTGGGGTTTTTTGGTGGAATCTATAGGGTTTTCTATGTACACTATCATGTCATCTGCAAACAATGACAGTTTTACTTCCTCCTTTCCAATCTGGATGCCTTTTATTTCTTTTTCTTGCCTTATGGCTATGGCTAGGACTATGTTGAATAGAAGTGGTGAAAGCAGACATCCTTGTCTTGTTCTTGATTTTAGTGGGAAAGCTTTTAGTTTTTGTGCATTTAGTATAATGTTGGCTGTAGGTTTCTCATATATGACCTTTATTATGCTGAGGTATGGCCCTTCTTTCCCACTTTTCTGAGCATTTTTATCATAAACAGGTGCCGTACCTTATCAGATGCTTTTTCCACATCTATTGATCGGATCATATAATTTTTGTCTTTCCTTTTGTTTATGTGATGCATTATATTTATTGATTTGTGAATATTGTACCATCATCCTTGCATCCCTGCAAGTGGAAGAATCCCACTTGATGAGGGTGTATAATCTTTTTAATGCATTGCTGGATGTGGTTTGCCAACATTTTGTGGAGGATTTTAGCGTCTATGTTCCTCAGAAATATTGGCCTGTAGTTTTCTTTCTTTCTGCGTCTTTATCTGGTTTTGTGATTAGGACAGTGCTGGCCTCATAAAAAGAGTTTGGGAGTCTTCCCTCTTTTTGGGTTTTATGGAATAGCTGGAGAAGGACAGGGGTTAGCTCTTTCTGAAATGTTTTGTAAAATTCTCCAGTGAAACTGTCTGGTCCAGGGCTTTTGTGTGCCAGGGGTTTTTTGATTACTGTTTCAATTTCACTAGCTGTTATCTATCTGTTTAGGCTTTCTGCTTCTTGTTCATTCCGTTTGGAAGATTATATTTTTCTAGAAATTTGTCCATTTCCACCAGACTTTCAAATTTCTTGGCATATAGCTGTTCATAGTAATTTCTTACAATCCTTTGTGGCTCTGTGGTATCAGTTGTAATTTCTCCTCTTTCATTTCTGATTTTATTTGGGTCCTCCCTTTTTTTTTTTTCTTGATGAGTCTGCTTAAAGGCTTGTCAATTTTGTTTATTTTTTCAAAGAACCAGCTGCTGGATTTATTGATCCTTTAAATTGTTCTTTTAGTTTCTGTGTCATTCAATTCTGCTTTCATCTTGATTATTTCCTTTCTTCTTCTCACTCTGGGCTTTCTTTGTTGTTGTTTCTCTGGTTCTTGTAGATGTAGGGTTAGGTTGTTTATTTGAAATGTTTCTATCTTTTTTAGGTAGGCCTGTTTTGCTATGAACTTTCCTCTCCGGACTGCCTTTGCTGTGTCCCATAGGTTTTGGACTGCTGTATATTCAGTTTCATTTGTTTCCAGAAACTTTTTGATTTCTTCTTTGAACTCATTATTGACCCATTCATTGTTTAATAGCATACTATTCAGTCTCCATGAGTTTGAACGTTTTTGAGTTTTTTCCTTGAGGATGGTTTCTAGTTTTAAGTCCTTGTGGTCTGAGAAAATGCTTGATATGGTATAAATTTTCTTAAATTTGTTGAGGCTTGTTTTGTGTCCTCTCATGTGGTCTATCTTTGAAAATGTTCCCATTCTTTGAAAAGAATGTGTATTTTGCTTCTTTGGGATGAAAGGTTCTATATATATCAGTTAAGTCCATTTGATCTAATGCATCATTCAGTACCACAATATCCTTGCTGATATTTTCTTTGGAAGATCTATCCATTGTTGACAGTGGCATGTTAAAATCCCCTACTATAAGAGTGTTGTAGTACTCTAACACAGAGTTACTGTGTTAGACTCTGTGTAGAAGTCTACACACAGAGAGACTAGATACTGTGTTAGACTCTGTGTAGAAGTCTACACACAGAGAGACTAGATACAGACTTGTATCTTTCTTGAAGTCCTCCAGGATTTTCCTTATGTATTTGGGTGCTCCTATCTTAGGTGCATATAGGTTTACAATGTTTATGTCTTCTTGATGGATTCTTCCTTTGAGTGTTATGAAGTGTCTTTCTGTGCCTCTTTTTATGGCCTTTGTTTTGAAGTCTATTTTGTCTGATATAAGTATTGCTACCTGGGCTTTTTTTTTTCCTGTCCATTTGCTTGGAATATATTTTTTCAACCCTTCACTTCAGTCTGTGTATGTCTTTTGTTCTGAGGTGGGTCTCTTGTAGGCAGCATATGTGTGGGTCCTATTTTCTTATCCATTGAGCTACCCTATATCTTTTGAATGGGGCATGTAATCCATTTACATTTAAAGTTATTATTGATAGGTACTTATTCATTTTTTTCCTTTGTATCTGTGTTTCTCTCTCTCTCACTCCTCTTCTTCATCTTCTTAAAGCAGCCCCTTTACCATGTCTTGCAATGCTGATTTGGTAGAGGTATATTCTTTTAGCCTTCTTTTATCTGGGAAACTCCTTATTTCACCTTCCATTTTAATTGGGAGGCTTGCTGGGTAGAGTAGTCTTGGTTGCAGGCGTTTTGTTTTCATTACTTGGAATATTTCTTGCCATTCCCTTCTGGGAGGGGAGAAGTCACCTGCTAGCCTTATCAGGGCTCCCTTGTATGTTACTTCCTGTTTTTCCCTTGCTGCCTTTAAGATTCTCCCTTGCTGCCTTTAAGATTCTCCCTTTGGCTTTTATATCTGCCATTTTAATTATGATATATCTTGGAGTGGGCTTCTTTGGGTTCCTCTTGATTGGGACCCTCTGTGCTTCCTGGACTTGTGTGCCTTTTTCTCTTCTCAAATTAGGAAAATTTTCCATCATTACTTTTTCAAACAGGTTTTCTATCCCTTGCTCCTCTTCTTCTCCTTCCAGTATTCCTATTATGCAGATACTATTATTACATTTCATGTTGTCCTGCATTTCCCTTAATCCCTCTTTGTTCTTTTTGAGTCTTTTTTCATTTTCTTGCTCTTTCTGGGAGTTTTTTTCTACCTTGTCCTTCAACTCACTGATTTGATCCTCTGCTTCACCTAGACTGTTTTTGATTCCTTCTACTATGCTACTGTGTTCTTGATTTCAGAAACTATTCATTTCCTCTTGGTTCTTGTTGATAGTTTCTATGTCCTTTCTCATGCTGATATAGTTTGCAGTAAGTTCCTCATAGTTTCCCTGTAGTTTTTGGTAATTCTCACTGAGCTTACTGAGTTCATTGAGCTTCCTTATAACCATTGTTTTGAACTCAGTATCTGATAGTTTACTTGCCTCTATTTTATTTAGTAGTCTTTCTGAGCAGTTCTCCTTTCCTTTCAACTGGTGGTTGTTTCTTTGTCTTCCCATTATTCAGCTGCCAAAGCGAAACCACAAAACCTAGGAAGCAAACCCACATCTGCAAAAATCACTATCCCCTGCAATCCCACTATCAACAGCAAATGAACCAGTATTAATAAGACTGTAAAGAGGTTTAGACTATTATAAGAGGGGAGAGAAATAAACTATAGTATAAAATCTAGTGACTTAATATGTGCCAACTTGATGGACAAGAAATGAATGTTTAAAAGGTATGTAGTAAAGAAAATATCGCAAATCATGGAGAAGACCACAGTGGATTTTTCTCAGTAGCCTCTAGTATTTACCCGTTTTTTCTTTGTGCATCCACCTCTGGCGATATCAGATGTTGACCCCGTCTGACTTAGGCAGTCTGTTCGAGACTTCCAGGGATCTACTGTCTGTGGCTGTCTCCTTCAGTTGTTAATCTAGTCACTCTGCGCTCAGCAGTCAGGCTTAAGCACCATAGGGAGGGGTGGAATCCCTCCTGGGGTCAGGGCTAATGTTTTCCCTCAGGCTGCTGCTGCTCAGAGGGTAGTGGCCTGTGTGAGCTCAATGGCTGCTACCTTATGGGGGGTGATTCAGCACTGGGATCCCAGCAGCTACCTTCTCAGTTCTCTCCTCAAAGTCTCTGTCCCCAGTCTCTCCTCAAGCTTCTGTAGTCTACTCTGACCCCTTCCTGCCTTTGCAGGGGTCTACTGTCTGTAGCTGCCACTCTGCACTTGGCAGTCAGGCTTAAGCAGGGTAGAGTCTTCCTGGGGGTGGGGCTATTCTTTTTTCTCAGGCTGCTGAGAGGTAGGGGAGTGGTCTGCCCGAGCAAGACGGCTGCTGTTGCGTGGGAGTGACTCAGCACGGGAATCCTGGAGGCTGCTTTCTCATTTCTCTCCCCAAAGCCTCCATCCCCAGTCTCTCCTCAGGCGCCTCTAGCCCATTCTGCCCCCGCCTTTGCCAGAGCTCAGGGTAAGTGGCTGCAAATAAAAATTTATATGTTGGCCCTTTAAACGGCTCTTTCAGTCTCCAGCCACCCGTCTCTGGCAGAGAGCAGTCCTGCCGCTTTTCGCAGCTGGCTGTTATCTGTGTACTTTTTGGGCTCCAGTGCTATAGGCTGGGGATCCCCACTTATGGTTTAGACCCCACTCTTCTCAGGGGGATCCAACTGGCCGCTTAAATATCCCTCTGGCACTGCTGCCTGAGGGTGCCCAGCCAGCCTCCTCGAGTCTCCGCCACACTCCTTACTAGTCAGGTTGTGCTGAAGCTGATTCTTCTGTCTGTCCGAGGTTGTAAGTCTTCTCCCTCGCTACGGTTCAGTGGTTTGTTCCAGGTGGTTTCTCCACAATTTAGTTGTAATTCCAGGTTGGTTTTGGGAGGAGGTCAGTGTGACTTCCATTCACTCCTCCACCATCTTGCCCTCCTTATATTCTTGAGGCAGGATACTAAGAAGCTAAGAAAATTCCTTTGCAAGTAGATGGGATAACTGAGACAGATAGCTGAGCAAACAGGCCAAGTCATTTACAGCCAGATACAGAAGGTCACTTCTCTAGAGATAACATTTAGGCATCAGTTGTAATTCAGATCCAGGCCCAGAAAAGCAGCAAAACCAGGTAGGTGGCACCAGGACCAGCTGCAATGACTAATGACCCCCTGCCCTGGCATTGACCAATCAGTAGAGACCGCGACCCTGAAAGAGCACACCTGGAAAACTGATGAATATTCTGTTGAAACCCTCCCCTGACACCTCCCCTAAGATTCCCACCTGCAAGAAAGAGAGAAAAACCCTCAAGACAAAGGTCCCCTCGCAAGTGCTCTCCCTCCTGGGAACATGCCTGCACCTTTCCCTTCCCTCTCTTCTTCTCCCTCAGGCCTGCATCTCCTAAACTCTAAGGGACCCACAAGACTTGCAACGAGGAGAGCAACTGGCAGTGGCAGTTTGTCCCGGGCTAATCCCCTGACCTGTCCCCAAGGCCCTCTTTTCTCCGACTTTTCAGTGAGCTAAAGCAGCCCAGCCTTGACTCATTTCTTCCCTATAACATTTTTTAGAGAACCAAAGCAGCCCAGCCTGGGCTCTCCTGTTGCTTCTTCTATGCTAAGCCCTCCCTTGTTTCACTGTGCCCACCTTTAATAACTATACCCTCAACGTCATCTGGACTCATACCCTGAAGTCTTTCCTGAACAAAGCCAAGAACCTGCACACTACTGGCCAGCCTGAGACAGACCTGCTCAGGGCTGGGTCCCCGTCTGGTAACATCCTTATGTGGTGGGAGGGGCCCGGAAGTTAGGATTTCAGCATATGAATTTGAAGGAACCACAAACATTCAGTCCATGACAGGTATTGCATAGATTACAATACTTTGTATATTGAAATATTATGCAGCCATAAGAATGAAGCACTCTATATGTACTACTATGAAATAATCACCCAAAATCTATTTTCATGTGAAAAAGTAAAGTGCAGAATAGTGTGTTTAGGGAGGGAAAAAAGCTTTTTGCTAATCTATGCACAGAATGTCTCTAGAAGGATACTTAATGATAGAAAATCTCTGGACAGAACAAAATGCTCCAGAAACGAAACTTTTCATTACCTTTTCCAACTTTTTAATCACATGACCATATTACCTGTTCGACAAGTGAATTCAATTTTTTAAATGCCAAGCCCCACAGCGCACCCGCTGAATCAGAATGTCTAGCATTTTAGAAGTCCCCCTGGGGATTCTGCCTCCTACTGGGGGGTGAGGAACCACAACTGTAGCAGGAACCATGGGCAGGAAATGACTCACTTTATTAGATAAGTGAATAGTGCATAGCTAAGAAAGCTGGCATGTAGTTGCCGCCCTCTTGCTAGAACAAAACACAAAGCCCCAGAGCAGAAAGGAGTCTCAAAAGTCAGCAAAGGCTCCCACCCAGTGCTCAGGGCCCTCAACCCACACCCCCCCTTGAGCACGGTGCCCTGAATGCTGCAGTTCTCCTAACCCCCAATGTGATAGAATTAGGAGATGGGCTTTGGGGAGGTGAATAGATCATGAGGATGGACCCTCATGGATGGGATTAGTGCCCTTACAAGAAAGACCAGAGAACTTCCGGGCCCCTCCCACCACATAAGGATGTTACCAGACAGGGGACCCAGCCCTGAGCAGGTCTGTCTCAGGCTGGCCAGTAGTGTGCAGGTTCTTGGCTTTGTTCAGGAAAGACTTCAGGGTATGAGTCCAGATGATGTTGAGGGCCTCGTTTTCCACATGCTACCTTAATGCGCCCTAAACTTACCCACCCACCCCCGCTTTTTTGGTAACAATACTGCGCAGGTGACTCATATCGAGCTTCCCACTGGCTAAAACTTCTAAGTCTTTCTTTGTGACTGCTGTTGCAAACCAGCTCTGTAGCTGGGTTTGGGGCTCACACACGGGAACTTACATTGTGATACATTTTCTCACCGCACATCAGATATTTTGGCATCTGAATTGTGCTGTACATGTTTTCATTCTTAATTTTTTTCTTTTTCGAAGTTCCATCTTAGATTTGCTAAAACAAATGAAAGATGCTACCATTTTGCATCAATGTGGCAAACATAAGAAAAAAATCATTATTTCAATTTCTGGAAGAAAGCATGTGGAATGAGTGACATTTGAAAAACCTGGGTTCTAAATAAAGCTCCACCACTTAGTGGCTGTGAGAACTTGAGAACTGTGGTGTCTTAACTTCCCTAAGCTTCGTCTAGAAAACAGATACTAATTCTTCCTATGTTGGCTGATTCAGTAAAGGGAGGCTATGGTAAGAGTCTCTTTACAATGAGAAATTCTTAAAATTGGCCTCTCCTGTGAATCAATATTATATACGGGATGTCTGTTTGCATTCTCTGACTTTTGTGTAGCTCTGAGGAAATGTTTCAAGAATACATTTAACACCACGGGCGCACAGGCACAGAGAAAAGACCATGTGAAGACAAAGTGAGAAGGCGGCTCTCTGTAAGCCAAGGACAGAGGTCTCAGAAGGAACCAACCCTGCCACCAACTTGATCGTTGGACATTCAGCCTCCAGAACTGTGAGAAATAAATTTCTGTTGTTTAAGCCAAAAAAAGAAAAGGGATATATTTAGTTCCATGTGCATTACCTAGTCCCTGGTTGCTGTCCTCAAACCCGGTCTTCGCTCAAAATCTTCTTGGCATCACACACTTAGCGATTTGATGGATGGCTGGCAACAGGGGTCTGTGGAGGAAAACCTGAATGGGGAGCCATATGTCCTAGCTCCAGTGCTGGCCCAGACCCCCAAGGTCACAGAGCCGTCATCCAAAATGAGATGATTAGACTGGATGACTCCTGCTTTAATCTCTAAGTCCTTTCCATCTTCTATAAATGTATGTGTACTCAGCCTTTACAGCATTTGGGTCTTTATTAAAACTCATTTGAGCCACCCTGAGATTCCTGTTCAGGGCTAGCAAGTGGTTAAAATGGGAGAGCCTAATGCCTTTCTGTACCATGGGGCCCTTTTCTCTCTGTGACCACGTTCATTCAAATACAGAACACTGAAAATTCAGAGTTGCTCCAAGGCTTGAAAGCTGGTGCCTTTTTCTCTTCACCCATTTCTAGAAGAAATGCTTCAACGATGGATGAAAGGCCCATGTACGCTGTGGCACCTGTCCCCTGACCACAGTGCCACAGCACTTTCAACAGGCACCCGTCTGGGAGAAGGAGGGACACTATGTGCCCAAAGACACGGTGCAGAATGAATACCTAGGTAGGTGGAAAATGCGAAAGACATCCAAGGCAACAAATAGTGATGTCCTCTCCTTTCTGAGGACCTGAGATCTAAGAAGATACAGACTTAAGAGTGCTACGGGAATAGGAATTTATGATACAGAAAAGGAAGAATCCTACCTGCCACCAGGGCTCTCAGGTGCTGATGTGACTACTTGTTAACAAGATTTTATGGAATGAATAACGTGGCAAAGATAGATATAATTTTGTTTTGTTTTGTTTTTAAGTTTTTATTTATTTATTTTTAGAGAGAGGGGAAGGGAGGGAGAAAGAGAGGGAGGGAAACAACAATGTGTGGTTGCCTCTCATGCACCCCCTACCGGGGACCTGGCCTGCAACCCAGGCATGTGCCCTAACTGGGAATTGAACTGGCGACCCTTTAGTTTGTAGGCCAGCGCTCAATCCACTAAGCTCCACCAGCCAGGACCGGATATCATTATCATTTTAGAATACTTTTCAGGTATCCCTTCACAGAGGGAAGAGGCGGCATGATAGCATGAGATGGCAGGTGAGGTCTTTTAGCCTTGGGACTTGATGGCTTCTACAGAGGCCTCATGATGTAGCTGCAGGATGCCACCTGCTTTCTCTTTATGCGTGGGCCTTGTTCTGGGTTCTCATTTCACTGTCCTGGTATCCTTGGATCCTGCCACTGTCCCTGTGAGATTCTGGTTCTAACTGAAGCTAAAACCTAGCGCATCCTCATTTATAACTATCACAGGTAGATTTTTAAAAAGTGGTCCTTCTAAAAAAGCAAAGATGACTCCAAACTTCAATATATCTGGGTTGAAAATGGTTTGGAGTTGGGATATATGGTAAATTAATTGAGTGAAGGCCCCCAGTGTCCTACCTGTACCCCTGCCCTTTGCAATGGGCTTTGTTGCTCTCCCCACCAAGAGGTGAAATCTATTTCCCTCGCTTCCACTACCATCCTGTGACTTGCTTTAACCATGAGAATGTGGCAGAAGTGTCTTGGTGATAGTTCCAAAATTAGGTGTCAAGGGACCTTGAGCATTTCTTTCTCTGGGAGCACTGCCTCCATGAGGAGAACAATTCTGGGCTGGCTGCTGCTGTAAGATGAGAGATCAAGTGCCAAAGAGATGAGTCATTGTGGCTGAGGTCATCCTAGCCCAGCCAGCTGACTGCCAGCTGACAGTGGATGCCTGGGGAAGCCTAGCCAAAATGAAACAGCACTGGAACGCCCAGCAAAATTCAGCATAAATAGCTGATACACAAAATCTTAAGCTAAGCAATTGGTTAACATTGGGAGTAGTTTATTATGCAGACTCATTTTTGTAATAGTTAACTGTTACAGGAGAAATAAAGAAATGGTTCTGATAATTAGAACGATAGTTGACCTTGAACAAATAGATTTGAACTGCGCAGTACTGCTTATATGTAGATTTTTTTCAATAAATATGTATAGTACTATAATACTATAGTACTATATAGTGTATTTTCTCTTGTGATTTTCTTAATAACATTTTCTTTTTGCTAGCTTACATTATTGTAGGAATATAGTAGGTAATACATATAACATAACACATGTTAATCAGCTGTTAAATGTTATTGGTAAGGCTTCTGATCAGTGTCAGGCTATTAATAGTTAAATTTGGGGGGAGTTAATAGTTATATGCAGATTATTGACTACATGGGGGTAAGCACCCCTAACCCCGATGTTCTTCAAGTGTCAAGTGTACAACAACTCCTTTTGTATCACCAGCCAAGTCTTCTCTCTTGACCTCCAGACCTATACATCCAACCACCTACCCAACAAATGGAAATCCATGACCATCTTTAAGTCTCTGCTCAAAGATCATCTTGTCAGAATCAGAGAGGCCTTCCCTGACCATCATGTTTAAACATACCCCCTCGCCCTGGTATGCCCAACCCCCTTCTTTGCTTTATTTTTCTCACAGTGCTTATCGCCATCAGTACCCGATGCTTATTTCTCATCTGTCTCCACCTCAAGCCCACGCGCGCTCCAAGAGGGCTTGGCTCTGCCCTGTTCAGTCTGGGTTTGCTCACTGCTGTGTCCTGAGTGTTCCCAGCAGTGCCTGGCACTTCGCCAGTAGGTGCTCAACGCATGTTTGCACAGGATTAAAAGAGGGAAGATAGTACACGTACTATGCTGAGTGTGGCCTGAATATGCTTCTTTAAAAATAAATAAATAAAAGCCCTAGGTGAGTGTCGACCTATGAACCGAAAGGTCGCTGGTTTAGTTCCTGGTCAGGGCACAAACCTGGGTTGCAGGCCAGGTCCCCAGTTGGGGGTGTGCAAGAGGCAACCAATTGATGTTTCTCTGACATATTGATGTTCCTCTCCCTCTTCTCCTCCCTCCCTTCCATTTTCTCTAAGAAATAAAATCTTTGAAAAAATAAATAAAAATAATACTTTGTATTGCAGCTTAAAATGTTGAATTTAATGATTATAACACACACACACACACACACACACACACACACACACATCAGTCCCTTGCCCTACCCCATTCCTCCCAGGCTATTTTTATCCCTAGAGTTATCACTTGCTGATTAGTTATTGTTTCTTCTTTTTAAAAATCTTTATTTCTAAATAACTTGCTTCAACAATTATTTCTTTTTTTAAGATTTTATTTATTCATTTAAAAATGAATAAATCATTCTTTAGAGAGAGGGGAAGGGAAAGAGAAAGAGAGGGAGAGAAACATCGATGTGTGGTTGCCTCTCACATGGGACCTGGCCCACAAGCCAGGCATGTGCCCTGACTGGGAATCGAACCAGCAACATTTTGGTTTGCAGGCCAGCACTCAATCCACTGATCCACACCAGCCAGGGCTAGTTCTTGATTCTTCAGTTTTAGAGGCTAGATAATATCTTTTGACTTTCTCTATGGAAGATGAAGATTTACTTTCTTTCTGTCCCTGACTTGCATCTCTTCTCTCCCGCAGGTCCTATCAGTTCTCCTTCTCCATTCACCCACATGGTTATCTCACAGTTTAGTTAAATTAGTAATCATGATCTGACTGTGTGTTTTTCTGAAATGAACCATATGGTACATTTTTAAAAAATCTTAATATTTTATTGTTTCTGGAGTTAACAAGTTTTATTCTCCCTACTGCTTAGTTTTTTTACGTTTGTGTCACTGATCCATCCCCTAAGCTTTCTGAAAGAAATATAAATTTCCTCTCCAAACCTGAACCCACCAGACCCACTGTTTTTCCTGGGAGAGCTCCCTGCGGAGCCCTTTGCCGTCCCGCCCCAGCCGGGACTGGCGTCCGCGCCTGCCGCCCCCTGACTACATGGAGGCCCCCCCCTCAGCCGAGGGCTTCTTTCACTGCCTGCCTAATGTCATGTTTTCTCTTTCCTTCTTGATCAAGCAGCTCTCTAATAGCTTATTGAGAAGTTAATTTTTATTTTGAGGCTTCGCTTGTATAAAATATCCCTATTCTCCTCTCACACTTGATTGATAATTTGGCTAAGCATGTACTTCTAAAATAAGAACAATTATCGGTCATGTTTTTTGACACTGCCCCAAAAGCCATTGCCTTCTAGTTTCCAGTGTTGCTGTTGAGAAGTCTGCGATTCTGATTGCCAGTTCCTTGCACGTGATTTGTTTTTTTCCCTTTCTGAAAGTTTTTAGGATCTTCTCTTAGTTGGTGGCATTCTGAAATTTCATAATGTTGTTTCTTGGTATGTGTCTTTTTAAATTTCCTGGGAGACACATGGGCAGTCATTTCAACTTGGAACCATGTATTTCACTTGAAAATTTTCTTGAAAAAAATTTTTTTTAGTATTTTCCTTCCATCTTCTCAGTTCTTACTTTCTGGATTTCCTATTAGTCAGATAATAAGTTCCCTGAGATGCTTCTTGAAGGCAATTTTCAGCATAATCTGGATATCACATAGCTATCAGTTCCCTCAAGGAAACCAGTTTATGTACAAGGTGTCAGGAGACAAAGACATGACAGCAACCCACATCACTTCCTCTCTGCTCCTGTTTCATGACTTAAATGTGAAGAGATCACCTTGTTGGCATGTGGTTATGTACACAAGCAGATGGGGGCCCATTCATGTGGTGCCTTGGTATATGACCCAATAATCAGTATTGGAAGGAACACATCTTTATTTGCAAGATTCCAACCTTGGGGGAGCCCAGAGCACTTATTCTTGGAGCCCTCCTTTCCCACAAGACCCAGCACTTCCCTTGTTCCCCAAAAGGATATACGCCAAAACCAAGCTCCATAGTTTCCCATTTCCTTATCTTAAGCCAGCTGTGCAAACAGTCTCCGATCTCTCTAGAAGGTACCAAAGTCGTCATCCTCACACAGCAGCTCTCTCCTTCAGGATCTGGGGTATGCTGTCATCAGCCTCCGTGTTATAGTCAGGAAAGCGTGTGCTGTGTTGCACTAGATCATGGTGAAGTTCAGGAAAGACTTAAGTCCCAAGAGTCAGATAGAGTCTGGGTTTGCAAGGTAGGAGGTCAGCGTTTTACAATGGAGAGTCTTCGGAGTCAGCTAGAGCAGACACGATCAGGGCAGCAACATGTCTCCTCCCTTTCTACACCAGGCCTCATGGCCAGATCCTGCCTACAAACTACATAGTTGCTTGCTTATTTCTCCCTCTCACATGGCTGCTACATCATTCCTCCCTCATGGCTCTTATACTCCCTTCCAAGCCCTGTGGCCAAATTCCCTCATGGCTGACCACCCTTAGTTTAAATCCTGACCCAGAACTTCCTGCATAACCTTATCTCTGACTCCTCCCACAATGAACTACATTTTCCAGTTCTCCTGTATTGTTTACATTCTCTTGGCAACCATCCCCAGCCAGGGCAAGAGTTCTCAGTGATCCAGGGGGACCCACCTCCCCTCGCTCCGTCACAAGTCAGGATATGTCCTTAAAGTCACACCCACCTTGCCCCAGCCATTATGATAGCAGCACAGCTATTAACACAGCTATTAAACTAGCTACCAAGTTGTCATTGTAATGTAAAATATCTTAATCCTGTCATCTGCTCTCCCCTATCCCCCAACCAAGCTTTGTGGGGGTTTTCTCTTATTTTTCCTAGGGCACACCTCATCCTGTGCCCCGTTACAGCTATGTGTCAAGGGTCTGTGGGTTACATTGGGGAGAATTGTGATAAGAGCATACACAGAAGCTTCTGGGCTTAGGGAATATCAGAATATCCTCCTCATATCCATACTATATTTTATAGATTGAAATGCATTTTTACATAATTCATTTCATTTAACATGGCTTAAAAATCTCAAAAGAGGTTATTCGGCTGCCCTCATGGAGTAGTGAGACTGAACCCAGGCAAACTGCGAGAACTGGGTCAGAATTTACCAGTCCTTAAGAAGATAATCTGCTCCCTACACTGAAATGATTTTTTAAAAAAAATCAATAAAGGAGAGGCTTCTGGTCAACATGGAGGCATAGGTAAGACATGGCTTGCCTCTTCACACAACCACATCAAAATTACAGCTAAAATATAGAATAACCATTACTCAGAACTGTCAGAAATCAGGTTGAATGGAAGTCTAACAACTGTGGAACTTAAAAAAACAAATGAACAAAAAGCCATCCATTGAGACTAGTAGGAGGGGCACAGGCACGGAACAGGCTGGTCTCTCACCCACATGTGGTAGATAAAAATTTGAGAGGGATATCTCAGGAGCAAGGAGTCCCAGCCCCACACCAGGCCCCCCAGCCCAGGGTTTCAGTATGAGGAAGGTAAGTCCCCAAAACTTCTGTCTGCAAAAGTCAGAGGGGCTTGAGTCAGTGGGAAAAACTGCTGGAGCCCCAAGCAGTTCCTCTTAAAGAACCCACACATGGACTCACCTCCTCAGACTCACTCCCTCTAAGCTCTAGTGCTGGGATAGCAGCTTGAAGGGCATCAGTGGCATACTGGGAAAGGCTGAAGTGTCTGGCATTAGGGTGAGCAGAAGCCATCATCCCTTTTCTGAGCCCGCCCCCCAACAGAGCCGTGGAGCTGGCAGGCTGGTGTCATATCTGAGATTCCATCAACCTGACTAACACTGACCCACTTTGGAGACCCCCAGAGACTCTGCCCCACCCAACTTATGGGCCCACCCAAGCTGCTTTTCCATATGAATGGCTGATCTTGGTTCATGCCTCACAACTTGCTAAATCCTATCAAACAAGCAACAGCTGGCCTCAGTGACGCGCTGGGCACTAGCAGCAGCCAGGTTAGTTTCACAGCGTGGCTTCACCTGCGAATCTCCCAGCCCAGAACAAGTAGCAGCCATCTCTGAATGCTGTATATAGCTCAGGCAGGACAGCCGTGGGCAAAACACAGGTGGGCGCTGACCTTGGCCTGCACCACCTGGGAAATCCAAGGTCAGCGCACACAGTGGACAACTACAGACCACTCTGGAGCACCACCACCCTGCCTCTGCACAGCTGATCCTCAACGGATGATGGAGGCTGGTGGTCGGTGGTCACGGCCAATCCTTGCAGCTACCTGGCCTGAGTAAATCCCTCCCATTGATCTGACAACAGCAATCAAGGTTCAACTACAAGAGGAGAGTATACTCAGCCCACACAAAAGCACACCCCAAATACCCAGCTTGAGTGATAGGGGAGGCTGTGCCACTGGACCCTATAGGACACCTACTACATCAGGTAACACTATCAAGACATGGGTCAAAGCAGCTCTACTTAATACATAGAAACAAACACAGGGAGGCTGCCAAAATGAGGAGACAAAGAAGCATGGCCCTCCAAAAAAGAATAGATCAAAACTCCAGAAAAAGAGCTAAACAAAATGGAGATAAGCAACCTAACAGATGCAGGGTTCAAAACACTGGTTATAAGAATGCTCAAGGAACACAGTGAGGGAGACCTCAGCAGCATAAAAAAGACCCACTCTGAAATGAAGCAGTCACTCATTGAAATAAAGAACAATTTACAGGGAAACAACAGTAGAGTGGATGAAGCCAATGATCCGGAACATAAGGAAGCAAAAAACTACCAACCAGAACAAAAAGAAGAAAAAGGAATCCAAAAAAATGAGCGTAGTATAAGCAGCCTTTGGGACAGCTTCAAGAGGTCCAACATTTGCATCACAGGGTGCCAGAAGAAGAGGAAGAGCAAGAAATGTGGAAATCTACTTTAAAAAATAATGGAAAGAAACTTCTTTCATTTGGTAAAGAAAATAGACATGCAAGTCCAGGAAGCACACAGAGTCTCAATCAAGTTGTACCCAAACAGGTCCACACCAAGACACATCATAATTAAAATGCCAAAGGTTAAAGATAAAGAGAGGATCTTACAAGCAGCAAGAGGAAAGCAGAGAGTGACCTACAAAGGGGTTCCCATAAGACTGTCAGCTGATTTCTCAAAAGAAACTTTGCAGTCAAGAAGGGACTGGCACGAAGTATTCAAAGTGATGAAAAGCAAGGACCTATATCCAAGATGACTCCATCCAGCAAAGCTATCATTTAGAATGGAAGGGCAGACAAAGTGCTTCCCAGACGAGGTAAAGCTAAAGGGGCTCATCATCATCAAGCCCTTATTGCATGAAATGTTAAAAGGATTTATTTAAGAAAAGGAAGGAGATCAAAACTATGAACATTAAAATGACAACAAACTCACAACAATCAACAGCTGAATCTAAAAAATAAAAACAAAAATGAAAAGAAACTAAGCAAACAACCAAAAAGGAACAGAATCATCCCCAGGTATGGGGATCATTTGAAGGGTTATGGTGGGGGTTGCAGGCGGGGAGAAAGGGGAAAACGGTGCCGGGATCAAGAAGCATAATTGGTAGGAACAATATAGACGGGGGGAGGTTAAGAACAGTATAGGAAAGGGAGAAGCCAAAGAACTTACATGCACGACAGATGGACATGAAGTAATAATAGGGGATTGCTGGAGGATGAAAGGGGAAAAAATTGGGACAACTGTAACAGCATAATCAATAAAATATACTCAAACTTAGACAGAATAAATAAATTGTCTTTTTTCCTTGAGACTTTGTCTTTATCACACTTCTCAGTTGCTCTGCACTGTCACAGCTGGGAGCTGCTGTGCGAGGCAGGGTGGCCCAGAAGGAGGGTGTGTGCTATTGTGAAACAACACAGTGCATTGCTATGCGTGAAGCTCAAATCCTGTGACAAGAGAAAAATTCCGAGATGTCCTAAATTAAATTACAGCAGGCCACAGAGTAGAAGGAAGAGACAAGAGTGGTTAACAGATGCAGGCCAAAAATCAATAAAAGACTGCTGACGTTCTTGAATATATGTTAAAACTTTGAATTAACTTCCAGGTGGCTATTTCCTCAGTTATCTAGAGAGAAGCGCCAACGACCAGATGCCAATGCATCCCGCTTAGGAACGAGCTTTTCAGAGTATTGCCAACAACCAATCCAAAAGAGCAAACACTTCCTCCTTATAGACGGTGCGCCTATCCCAGAGCTAAGCCTGCGTCAGCACCTCCCACCCGCTTTTTCTATACCCAATGCAAATTCCTTCAGAACAACTAATATCTTTCTTCCCCACACTCATGGTATGAAGGAGCCCTGTCAGTCCCAGGGTGGCGGGCGTGTCTGTCTTCTCCATGTAGCCCTGCTGCTCGTGATTCCGACTAAAGGCCACAGGACCTGCTTCTTTTTGTGACTACCATGTGGCTCAATAAACCCTTTCTTTTAGAAGAGCTTGTGGCCATGACGCTTTTTAACACCTGCCACTTACCCCGTACGAGAGTTATTACACAGTGACATTTCCCAGCAGTGTCTTGCAACCATAGACTTTCCTTTTCCTTCTTAGATTTCTTTGAAACATTTCCGTTATGTATAAACAACTTAAGAATTCTGAAAGTAGCTATAGCTTTCCAGTTATAGCAGAAGCTTAGCATAAGAAGAAACCTTCGATCTCCGCCCACCCCCATGATATTGTTCTTCGTTTATTTAATGGCAGCATAGACTTTAATCTAAATACAGCACAAGGTTCTGGGGGACCTGCAGGGGTCTGAGATCAACAGTGCTGTCATTAAATCACCACTTTAAATCCTGCTTCCCCTGACTGCTCATAGTCCTTCCATATTTCCACTCCTTAGGCAAACTACAAGTTTCTTCACAGCCAACTTTTAATTAGCTCTCTCACTCTTTTCCCCAATGATCTAACAACCTACAGTATTAGAGGAAAATCTTGCCTTTCATTTTTTTGGCTCTAGTCCAGTGATGGCCAAACTATCTGTGGTAGAAGGCTGATTTTCTTTAAATTTCCAATCTATTGTGGACTGGTAACTTTTATAAAATACAATAAACACGATGACTAGAAAAGTGAATTAGAACATCCAAAGGAAAACACTCTTATGTCTCCTCTACTCTCAGTCTTTTACTTTACTTCTGTCACTTTGGTCACCAAATGAGTGTAGATTTTCTACTCACCAAGCAATTCTCAAGACACCAATTGTGTATCCTACAGTTCAACTTAACTCTGAGACCATTTACCTGGAGAAAGTGTCAGATCCCACGGGCTGAGCTCTCAGTCCTACAAGACTGTGCCCACCTTCAGATGCCAGTCCAGGATGCCCAGGCTTCTGACCAACTGGCTATAAAATCAGAGGTTCCCGCCACCCACTCCGGTTTGATTAATTTGCTAGAGTAGCTCACACACCTTAGAGAAACATTTTGAGGCAGGTAAGTTAGAAACTAGGAAAATTCCTTGGCACGTGAAATGAGGAAACGGAGACAAATGGTTGAATAAATGGACAGAATGGCTGAGCAATTAGCAACCAGCTGATAAATCACAAGACACTGTCCTCCCTAAACAAAGATACCTAAGAGCAGATGATTTCAATCACCGTAGTCAGGGAACTAGATAACAAAAAATCCAATTAGAGTCAGACTAATCCGAGATAAGGGTAGAACTAGCCAGAAAATGACCCCAGACCACATTATGTGCTCATTTTAATACATCAGCACGCTAAACAACATACCCAGAAATCTAATGAATATTCTATTGAAATCCTCCCCTGGGAGGCCGTGGCCAGGTAGCTCAGTGGGTTAGAGCATTGTCCTGATACAACCAAGTTTGCAGGTTCGATTCCTGGTCAGGGTCCATAGAAGAATCAACCAATGAATGCATAAATAAGTGGAACAACAAATCGGTGTTTCTCTCTCTCCTTTCCCCTCTCTTTCTCTCTCTCTCAAAAAAAAAAATCAACCAATTAAAAAAGTATCTTAAAAAACAATAATCTTCCCGTAACTTCTTGTGTATAGAAAATAGGTAAAAGCCTCAGGACAAAGGATACCAGCTTTCTTTCTTCTTCAGACACACCAGGGCCCCCTTCCTCAGGTGCTGGCACTTTGCTTCTATCCTAAGGGTCCCGAGGAGACTTGCACCCAGAGTTCAATGGGCAGCAGCAGCTCTACCCAGTCTTCCTGATCCTGTCTCCAGGGGCCTTTCTTTGCCTCACTGTTCCAAGCTTTAATAAACTTACTCTCACTGTTACTCGGACTCATGTCTTGAAGTTTTTCCAGCACAAGTGAAGAACCTGGAGGTTGCCTGACACATCACATGTCCCTGACTGAAACAGTCTGGTATCATTTTAGCTACTAGATTATTGAATTGTTATAAGAGATATGATTCCGTTAGCAACCAAATGGAAGAGATACATAGGACAAGGTGCGTGGGAAGGGGCGCTGAGCTCCCATGCCCTCTCTGGCATGCCACCTAGCATGTAGATAGACGTGTTTACAAACCTTTCAAATCCCCATCCTTTTGGGGTTTTTTGTGGGTTTTTTGAGGTTTCATTAAATAGGCATGATTAACTGCATCTTTGGTCATTGGTGGCTAAATTCAATCTTTGGCCCCCAGAGGTCTAGCGTGGTAGAGGCTGAAAAGTCCCAAACCTCTTGTCCAATGTCTCTTCCTCCTCGCCAACCAGCTCCTATCACCGGTAGCTTTCCAAACATCACTTTATTAGCATACACGTAGGTGTGGTTGAAAGGGACCTGTTATGCATTAAAAAACACACACGTTATCTCTGGAGATATTTGAGGAGCTGTGAACAAAAGGTGTCCTTATTGCTCTTAACGCTTAGGGAAGGAATTGCAAAGGTTCAAGGAGCTCTGTGCTGGGAACCATGACCAAAGGGCAAAAAATATATTGCTTGTTATAAACTACAATATTACAGAAAAAATACAAAAACATGCAAAATACAGTTTTAAACTTCATTATTAAATGTTTAAGTTATTAGATTTTATTTTATATACATTTGTATTTTATATATAAATGTATTTTATATACATGTGTATAAAATGTATACATTATGTACATTTTATATACGACAAACATAAAATGATTGTGTCAAATGCCTTAAAAAGTTTCTAAACGCTTACTCTCCATTCTGCCCCAGGCTGTGGACCACGTGTTGTGTGACTCCGCTCCAGTCAGAGTCTGAACCTTACAACCCAATCATTTCACCTCATTTTAAAAACTTGCAAAACTCTTTGGCCTGACTTTCAAAACCTGCACAAGTGTCCCCAATGTGCTTATATCAAATTTTATCAAACTTTTATCAGAGGTGTAATTTATACACAACTAATTACCTACATTTAAAGCGTGTAAGAGAAACAAGGCCCTAAAAAACTTAGATTTATCTTCCAAATATAACCAGGTGATGACCACCTCTCACTGTCCCCAGAGCCCACACCGGGGCAGGCTACTGTCATCTTTCGCCTGAACTGTCTGTGCACTGTCGGCCTCCTGCCCTGCCGCCTTCATTCGGTGGGCAGGGTGCGCCTTCACAAATCTAAGTTCAGTCCTGTTACTCCCCTAGCTCGCCCTCCAGCAACTCTGCGTCTCTCCGAGACTCGAATCCCAAGGTCTTGGTCTGTCTTTGTCCTAGAAGGCCCCATGTGATCGGGCATCTCCCTTCTGATTTTATTTCCAGAATCTTCCTTCTCACTCACTCAGATCCAGTTGTCCCTTAAACACCCCACGTGCACCCCAAGCTTCTGCTTGCTGCCCCCAGATCCCCGTGGTGCTTACACTTTCATTTCTTCTGGTCTCGGCTCTCCTGTCAGAGAGGCCTTTCCTCACTAACCATCTAGCATAGCAACCCTATCATCCTCTATCCCTTGCCCTGTTTGATATAATAATTATTTTTTTTAATATTTAATTTTATTTATTTTTTAGAGTGAGGGGAAGGGAGGGTGAAAAGAGAGAGAGAAACATCAATGTGTGGTCACCTCTCATGCGCCCCCAACTGGGGACCTGGCCCACCTCCCAGGCATGTGTCCTGAGAATCAATCAAACCGGTGACCCTTTGGTTGGTAGGATGGCACTCAATCCACTGAGCCACACCAGCCAGGCCTGATATAATTATTTTGAACAAACTCAAAAAGCGTCTGAAGGTTTTGGCTAGAAATAAATGATAAAGAGTTTTTCAAGGGTCTTAGGGCTTACAAACCAAAAACATAGTAGGCAAAAACCCAGAAGTGATCCAAAAAAGAAAAAAAAAGTTAAGAGTCCTTATAGCCCTTATAAACTATAAAAATGATCCCTGAACGTACAGTCTGAATGTTCCTTATAGTAAGAAGTACAGTCTTAAGAATAATCAGTTCTTCATCCTTTCTCTCTCTTTCTTTGTCTGTCTCTCGCTCTCTTCATTGCTTTTAGAGAGGAAGCAAGAGAGGGAAACATCGGCGTGAGAGAGAAGCATCAATTGGTTGCCTCCCATATGTGCTGGGACCAGATATTGATTGAACCTGCAACCTAGGTATGTGCCCTGACCAGGAATCGAACCCAGCAACCCTTTGGTCACGGGATGACACAGAACCACACTGGTCAGGGCAGATCTGCATTCTTAGCCTTAGGATTGGTCCAGGACAGCTATCAGTCTGATGTCAGACAGTCTGGATGATGGCTGTCAGGTGGTCTGGATTTGTGAGTCTTTTGTGGGTGTGGAGTGATAAGAGGGGTATCTGGAGGTCTGATGTGCTTGTATATCCAAGCGTTGATTCAGGACCGAAAATTTTAAGTTCCCAGGCTAGTGAAAATGAATGAAATTGTTTTCTCATGCCTCGATCTACTTAATTTTAGTAATTAGCAGCTTGACACAGTGCTCCATTTTATTTCTTCGCTCCCTTCCTCAAGTAGTGTCTCCAGACGTGTTATACATTTATGTGCTACTGTCTGTCCCTTTCTCTGCACCCGTTAGAATGTAAGTTCCATGAAAACAGGGACATGGGCTTTGTTTTACTTTTAGTGTCTAGAATACTCTCTGGTGGGCACTTCATACTGGGCACTTAATAAGTACTTGCTAAATAAAGTACAAAACAAGAACTGAGATCAGAAAAAAATATGGGCTTGAAATCGAACAAGAATGTGGACCTTATGCAAAATTTACTTTGTCTAAAAAACAGGAAATGCCAGGAAAGACCTAAAAATCCATATTTCTGCAGAGCAAGTGTGCTTAAGCTTCGCCCATCCGCAGCTTTCTCAACAGAGTAAGGGGCCTCGCTCGCCTACTGCTGTCTGCCCCTAGGAGGGGCACATTTCAGCACATTTGTCTGGAAAGCAACCATTATGGTGATATTTAAGGGTATTTACCTGTGTGCTTTTTGATGTAGTGTCAAATTTGGGAACATTTAGTGAACACACA